>APFE031337071.1:0-15706 GCA_000404065.3 Pinus taeda | reverse complement strand
AAATATTATCACTAGTCTTTAAAGTAGATTTTCTCATTTTTATCAGTTATTAGACTCACTTTTAGCTACTTCTTAATCGTGTCTTACACAGTACTATGTGTTAGAGGTGGAGAGTTAGGAAGAGATAACCATTATCATTGGTCTTTTAAGTGATTTTCTTATTTTTGCAGCAGCATGAATGGTGTCTAATACCATTAGAAAGTGGTTCTTTGTTTTTCAGTTTATTTTAATTCATTTCCTTCAAAGTCTTCCTTTTCAGCAAATAGTTAGAAATCACTAATCACACACCCTCACTCACTTAGAATTCACTCCACACACACCATCACTCATTTGTTTATAAATACATCACTCCATCTTAGGAAGATAAAATAATCACGAAAAACACCCCCAAATGACAAAAAGCTTTAAGAGGTTGCTTAAGTACATATAGTACACCTTCACTTCATCAGCTTACAAGCCCCGGGTTGACAATTAATGATATCAATTTAGGAATACTAAGTTGATCAAACAACTACTGACATGGGCTAGCTTGTTGAGGTGGCAATGTCAATTCGTTGTTGCTACTGAGTGATAAATGTGTTCATGGATGTGCTTTCTCTTCTCCTCTACATAGCTTGATGATGTGGGGTCTTCAATTATATTTGGTCTTGTGAGGTGGTTGATGCATGTGTTCTCTTTACTTGTTCTTGATAGGCTTCTTTGTCCATCAAGCTTTTAGTGACTCTTCTAGCATGTTTGCTCCTTCTTCATATCCTTCATCGTCTTGCCATGATCTAACAGTGTACCTATTCCTGCAATTCACTCATGATGGGACAACATCAAATCCAAAACTCCCTAGTCTATAATTATGCACTGTTATCCTGGACTGAGCCCAATATAGGTGATGGACTAGGAAGGAGGGCCTAGTAACTACGCATTGTGCAGTTCTAGGTGAAAGGGAGAGTTATCAGGTGCTAAAAAACATAGCTCAAAATTCAAATTTTTCAAATTGGAGTGGAACCAGAATGAATGCATATTTCTCGTCATCCTGAATCCGACACAACTAGTTTCGAATGAAACGGACACCCTATGCTCTCAAAACGATGTTATTTTCACTTTCTCAAACATGCGTTTTTTTGCAAAATGTGACAACCCATTCAACAATCCGTACTGATGGGTGGGGCTGACTGTACAGGCTGATGGGGCATGCTTGATAGGTCAATGTCCTTCAGCGAATGGTGTGGTGCCAAGTGACAGTTTTTTATTGGTTCTATTTTGGACAAATTTTATTGGTCCGAAGGGGGCCAGCCACTTGACCCAAACTGGGGCCGCCACGTGGCAACTTGAGTGTTAGAAAATTATATATTACAAAGCAATGGAACACATAAAATACTACAGAAATATAAACATATAAAACACATAAAACGAGAGAGACACAGATATACTTGGTTCACCCAATTTGGGCTACATCCACGGAGAAACATCCAGTCCTTCCTTTTATATTATCTAGCAAAATGAAGAGATACAACCTACAAAAGATCTGTTGTAAATCCCTCTTCACTCTCACAAAATATCCTCTCTCTTTCTTGCTAAGAATAAACATCTACATATCTACAATACAATTCCCTCATATATAGTGAGAGGTTTCCTTCTAGAGAAAAAAACCCTAAATTAAACATAACTTCTATTGTCAGATTTCCGCCTAATGAACGGCCCTGATTGAATACGAAATTACAACACTTTACAAGGCAATTTTACATATATTATTAGCATTTGGGGACCCCCTTTGCAGCGCAAATAACGGGCAGTGTTGCCGCCCCATTATGAACTAGGGTCCCATGGAGTGATACCTTTGAACAAATAAGATAATCAAGCTCCACACCCAACACTGGGGGCCACCAAAAGTTTGTTTGAAGTCTGGGCAGCGGCAGTGGGGGTCGAACCCATGACCTCCAAGCAATAAGCCAATCGTCCTACAAACACGCCATTTGAATGAGTCTTAATTGACTATGGTGGCAGAATGTATTTAATGTTGAAGTATTGCGCATTTCAGGAAAGAGCCAGCCGCAGGGGGCTAGCTAATGGGTGTGAGATTTTGGGGGTTAACCAAAATCCCATTTCCCTAATAAATCGATCTTGAAGCCTATGGGTTATGGCCCACAAAGCCTATCGGAAGCGTTTCTTTAGGCTCTAGGCCTTTAATCCATGGACTTCCATTATCAGAGCCTTTTCACATATATTTACCCTTTTCACCATCTATCAGGAGCATACATATGGCCTTAAGCCTTAAGACTTGGCCACACAACATATCGGCTTAAACAACATTACATGGGGAACCCTTGAAACCTCACTCTGAAAACTTTTCCGGATTTCAAATTCTTTATGCCCGCATCAATAACTATTGGCAGGAATTTTGTTCTAAAGAAACAAAATACACTATCGACGCTTTCAACCACATTAACTTTCCTGATTGCAATCTCCGATCGCATCTAAGCCATTGATCTAGAGTCTCGATCCAACAGTTGCGATTTAAATCGCATTTCGTCGCCGCTCTATTACAAAGTCCGGTCCCGATATCCCCAAGGAACTTTCATCGATGCGATATAAAGGTTTTTGCCCCAAGTGACTTAATCTGAACCATTGATCCATATGATCAATGACTCTTGTGCATTCTTACCACTTCCTCTTTAACTTAGTTTTCCACCATTTGAATGATTTTAGCGCTAAATGCAGGTTTCTGCAAAATTTGTCAAGCATGCATAAGTTCATAAATATCTCATGGTTGCCATCGAACCTACAGGAATCGATGGTTGACCAACACTCTCACAGTTGGGATTTGAACCCGAGGCATATACATATGAAACAGAGTTGGAAAAGCCATTAGGGAATATATATATAAACACGGACAGTGTACAATCAATATTTAAACACACATATATTATATAAGAACAACACAATTACAACTTCTAAGGCATTTCAGCCTTAACACAGCCTCGCCTTTCGCTACATCACAATACTTTTGAATTCACACAGCCTACTATCTATTACTCTGTCTCTCCTCTATCTATTAACAGTTGAACACACAAGTTCTAGAAGTGTTGGATCAGATCGCTATGAAGGATCCGATCATATCCCTTCCTTGATTTACTCAACAAAATCCCTAAAGCTCTATAATGCATGCATATGGTAGAATACAATCATAAAAAGTCTTCAAGAGACTTTTATCCATCTATTTCCATCCTTTAAACCTATCTTTAAATCTGTTTTAAAACAAATTTTCCCCTATTTTGCTCCCCTGGTCCACGTGCTCCTCTTTGCTTTGCCTTGGATTCCTCCCTTTGACGAAGGGTGCTAGATGCTCTTGCATCACCAGCCCTTGGGCATACACCACCCACATGTCCATCAGAGTGGACTGGGGGACCTGAGTGGTGGGGGTGGATCCTTGGCCTTAGCCCTGGGCACGTGGCCCCATGTGGCCCATAATTTGCGGATTTTAGGTGGTAGAGGACATTTAAAGTGTTTGACAATTTCACCCTGAAATCAGTGGAAATGGCACACGGTTAGCGGAAATCCAAGCGAAATTGTAGGATGGTGCCTAAATTTGGGGAGTTTGTAGAGCGAATAATAGAAAGACTTGGGGAAGCTATAACTTCTTCATTTTTTTACCAAATCAGGATCAGAAAGAGGTTCGACAGGCATTTTTGGCCATTCTCGAGCCATTGGAATAGGTTTCAAAGCTATCTGAGCATTGTATACTAATGTATTCACATTTTTCAACATAATAGAGAGGGCCAAGCCATTTGAAGTTGGACCAAGGAGATGTAGCCTAGGCAGGGTCAACTCCTTCATCATGTGCTGCTGTGATACTATTTTTGGTGATGGTCATGCCTGTGATATGCTGTTTTTCAGTCATTTGTTTATGTTAATTTGTACATAAAATTTACATAAAAATACTAAAAAACACATGTTTAAACTTACAATTAACCTCATGAATCCTTAAGAACATTTACATATTCCGAAGAGGAATCTAGCATAGAAAAACTAATTTTCTTTATCCAAGAAGGATTTATGGTCTAGGTCTAGGTGTGACGAAGGACCCTTCCAAGACCTTTTACTTTCGTGATGTGTTAAGTTGCATTTTTAAAAGAACATAAATGAATACATCTACATGCTGTAAAGAAGAAGAACATGGAAATCATTAGCACATGAAAACATAAGACATTGATAATGGAGTTCGTCCAGGAGGGACTACATCTCTAGGCCTCAATGTCAAGATGGTGTAGGCCGCTGCATTAATTGCTGTCAATAGTGATGTACACAAGATATGATGTCACAATCATACAAGGAAAATGCCCTCATGCAGGAGTGGATCTAAGAGATGTTCCACTATCAGAACTCTCAGTCAAAAGACTTCTATCAGTATGACACAAAACTCATGCATGATGAGCATCCCACCAACATGGCATAAAAGGGATCTCAATGCAAAACATGCATGGTGACACATGAATATCCCATCAGACTACAACAAAGGGATCTCAAAACACAACATGATGAATCATGACAACAAGTACATCACATAGGTGATTCCGTGTCACATCAAGAAGGAATCATAAAAATGAGTGAGAAACAAGATCCCACATCAAACATCAATCAAGGATCTGTGTAGCACAATGCATAGAAAAAGAAGTACATGAACACTGCATATACCTCACAACCAAGGGCTATCTGAAGAAGTGGATTTCAAACTATTGAAGCTGTTCAGACCACAAACTCACAGCATCAATTGCATGACTGCTTGCTCATGGATGTTGACCCCTACATTCCACTTAGAAAAGTGGCTGAAGAATAGAATGAGAGAATGAGAAATATGAATGCACCATCAGATTTGTGACGTTGAATGGTGCAAAATTGACTGTCCATTTTTTGAAGTCTAAGAAGTTGAGAATCTAGGGTTCAAGGAATCTTTTAGATTCCCCCTAGATTCCTCAAAGATTCTACTCCATGGGTGGACTGGAAATCTGCAACTCAAAATTTGAATCTGTCCTCGCCATTGCAATCCCTGTAGAAAACCATGAAAAAAGACTGTAAACTTGACTATATTCTGACATGGAGAAAAATTACCTCCTCGGGAAAATTTCAAGGATCATGGTTTCGCTTCCTGTTTTTACAATGGTCATGGTTCCACCTCCATACTGAAAAATGGCCAAAAAATGTAGAACTCTGATGGATAAATGGACAACACCATTGCGTTCGTGGGGTCGAGAGGTGCTAAAACCATATAAAATTTTTCAAAATCTAACAAAGTGAAAATTCGGCCCTCCTGCAAAATACCCAATCATGGTTCCACCTACATTAAAAATTAATTAAAAATTAACTCCTCAATTTCCGTGCCCACTCCTGGTTCCTCCATCTCCTCGGGTGCATTGACAAATGAATTTATATAAAATTTTGGGCAGATAGTCGAAAGGTGGACCGTTGGGCATATTGGTTAAAAACAAAAATCATTGAGGAGTCGATGGTCAAACCCCGCCCCTCCAATTTTAATGCATTTATCAAACGACATATATTTTTTTGTTTTTAAATTGGGGGTCAGGTCCGCATTGGGCTGCCCACCCTATATTTCCTGCATGGTTTTTTTAATGTGTAATGTATGGAGGCGCCCGAGAGGTGGGCCGGCCAGGCTGGTTGGGCGGGTTCAAGCCCCGCCGCCTTGGTTTATGTGGCATGTGGCATAAGGGTGGGGTGTGGGCCAGGTCCACCGGAGGTGGCCCGCCCACTACCCAATATATATATGTATGTGATATGGATGGGGCGACGACAGTGGCAGGGGTCATGGCCCGCCACCATTTTTAGATTTTTTTTGTTTGTTTTAAAAACAACAAAGGCCACAAATTCACCCAAAATCTAGCTAGAGTTGGCCGGAATCTGGTGGCTGGGTTTTGTCAAAAATGTGTCCTCTTTTACCTGCCTAGTCAGCAAAAAGTCAACCTAACTTTGACTACTTCTAACTTTCACATGCGGACTCGGTTTGACGAACCATTCACACCGCCGCGATTAGGATTACGAGATCTACGCTCTGGTCCTAGTTCAAGCATGATCCAAACAATTTGATATTTGAGCTTTCTTGAGTCCTCTTTGCCCATTGTGTCTTTGGAGCCATCTAGATCAATCCTCCCCACTGAGGAGCTTTTCGTCCTCCAAAAGCATAAAAAAAATAATCTGCAACTTCTTTATACCTTGTCTGCATCACAAGCATCCTGAAAAGATCTCTCTTCCATCTCCTTCACCTTTGTTCTTCGAAACCTTAAGCAACGAGCCAACACATGCTACCTCTGTAACTTGTAGTACATTTTTTTGTAAATTACATGCTTGAATTTTATGACCAACTAATGACCCAAATGTCCCACACTTGCCATGATTTTATAACACATACTCAGTCGTCAAGTTTACATCAAGATGGATGCAAGACCTCAGCTATGACAACAAGGCTAACCTATCATTGTTCCTTCAACAAGTGATGGAAAACACATCACTGCAACACATGATTTACAAACATAAGACCAAACAATCTTGTTTTGACAAGTGATGGAAACATAATATCACTTTCACAGTTTAACATGCGACACCAAATAAGACTAGACATCATTGTTACTGAACAAGTGATGGAAAACACATCATCACTTTTACATCTTAAAATGAAACAAATGATTTACAAAAGCACAACCATGAAATGATAACATTTCTAGAAACCATTCTTCACTTATCAATGTGAATGGGTCAGCTCCTTGTGGCAATTTTTCTTGTCGAACAACTGCTTCACTTGGTTAATGCATCGAAGCTTTATCTTTAAGGCATTGCTCTGGATGGAGCCTCCAACAAGTGGCCCTTTGATGGGCACGTCTATCGCAATGACTGCAATAAGTTTTCTTCCTCCATATCTCCTTAACCTGTATCTTTTCATGCTATTGAGAGGGTCTTTCATGCCTCAACCTTTTGTGTGTTGCCATTCTTTTCCAACACTTAGAAAATGTGTGGTTATGTAATCCACAAAAGCTGCATGTTTTTCGATGCCATGTTTTACGTTCATTATTATCAACATGATCATAATCGAAATGAATATTCGAAGATTGAAAGTGGTTATACCTTTTCTTTCCATCTCTAGTGTAAGTATGGCGATGAGATTTTGCCTCAGCGCTTTCCTTGCAATGGAAACTGCCATGGGATGATGGGGATGGGTTCCCATCATTCTATTTCCTTGACTATTTCGATGATGTCTTGGAAGCATACAACAACTTTGAGCATTCCGCTTTGGTGTATCCCATGCCTACAAATTGAGGTCTCTGCACAACCTCCAATGGTTGAGTTATGCATGGGTTATTAATGCCAAGTTTTTCTTCCTTCTCATGCCTCGTCCTGGTAAGGAGCCTCATGTTTGTCCCTATAATTGGGATCTCCAAATATCCAACAAAAATCATACTATGCGATGAAGAAACTGAAAGTAAATCAATATCTTTTACCTCCTTTGTATATTTGGAAAGAACTGATGAGGGCTTCTCATCATCTGTTGTTGGTGGTTCGCTAGCTGTCTCAGTGCATTCCCAAACTTCCCTTCTGATACGCCCATGCCTTGCCTGATGGGGTAACTCTTCTACTTTGATGGGGCTGACAATGCCTTGGCCATTAATGCCCAAGCCTTTTCCTTCATACCCCATATTCTTCAACATTTTGGAGCCAATTCCTGTGGTATGATTTTCAAAAACAGAAAAATCATCATCAGGAAACATACATGAAGATGGAGAACTACTTTTTACCTCACATGGGTCAAGCTGCAGCGTTTCCAAGGCCTCGTCCTTTGCTTGCAGCTGTCGTAGCATACTATGATTTTCTTCTTCCTCTTCATGTATAAGCATCTTCAATTCAGTGTTCTCTCTTTGAAGACTTTGGTTGTTGTGCTTCAGTTCTTCTAGGGCCTCTTCTGTGGCTTGCAACTAAAGCTGCAATCGCCCCTTTCCCTCTGTCTCTTTCTGTAGAGTTTCATATGTTATCTCTACCCATTTGGAAATTTTGAGCATGGTCTTGTACATCGCTTTTTCATCCTCTATCGCTGCACATTCCATTGTTCACACTGCAATTCACATCAACGTAAAGACCTCTCTGATACCACTTGATCTAGGTCCGGGTGTGACGAAGGACCCTTACAAGACCTTTTACTTTCGTGATGTCTTAAATTGCATTTTTAAAATAACATAAATGAATACATCTGCATGTTGTAAAGAAGAGGAACATGAAAACCATCAACACATGAAAACATAAGACATTGATAACGGAGTTCGTCCACTAAAGATCAAAATTGTGATTTTCAAATTTATGTGAAGTTATTAGAACACTATTAATATTTTTTACATCGTTAGAGTTTCAATTCTAATCTAAGAAGCCACTATTGTGCAAAAATATTGTGAAACTGCAAAATTCCACAACATGACAAATCAAGCTAGGGTGCCTTTAGAATTTTATATGCCAGAACATAGAGAACATAAGGTGAAATATAGAGGTTGACAGCTAGAGTATCTTATGGTCTACAACCCTACATAATCAAATTCTCAAAGACAATCTCTAAGCATTTGTTATTAAGCATCAATTATAGCAATTTATTTGGTTTGGCACTTTTCTCCAACTCTAGAAACACACATAGGCTTAAAATAAATTGCATACCTTGTTCTCATTATAAATCCAAATGCCAATCCTTGAATTCTATGATCTTCTCAAGCAACCAAACACAAATAAAATAGGAAGCTTTACATGGAATCAAAGGTTTGAGAGTTAATTATCTTGTTTGCAATCATGGCATTACATTAGCAACAAAGCGAGCCCAGATCTTGTCTATGTGAGCTTCCATGACTCCCTTTAAAACAATAAGCCCCAAGGCTCAAATGATGTTAGCTATTTCAACAAATAGCCCTCGCTCCTCACAAAGAATCTATAATATTGGTGAAAATCAACAGAAGGTAACATGACAATGTTAAACCATGTCTCAAAATAACAAAAATGAGTTATTGAATGCAATATAAAAACCTTGTTAATCTAAGAAATTAAATGACCTCTATAACAAATTCTCAGGGCTGACTCACATTCTCCACTATGATAAGGCACCCCATAGTTTGAAGACACAATTCCACTGTCCAAGTTGCACCACTTTCCAGGTTACCTTTTGAAAGAAATCCACCATCCTTATCAAGCACCTACATATTTTCCAAGGTAATAAACAATTATACTTGACTGGCAAGTTCACATTGATATTTTTATTTTTTTAACTGTTGGAAGAAGAAATTTATCAGTTGGAGAAAAACAATCACTGCATGGATGGAAAATACATAAATAAGCACAAGAAGATTGGAATTACAAATGTAAATCCCCAGTATATCAGAATGGCAATGTAATATTTTAAAGCTTCTGTAAACATCAAGAATGGAGGTGAAATACCAGTCAGTATTATCTCAAGGACTAGCAAGAAAATGTAGAATTATTAGATTATGCAATATCTTAAAGATAGAAGCTTTAGGAAATAAAACAAGAAATATTAAGATTGATGGTAGATATTATCCTACAACATTGTTGGTAGAGAAACTGAGAAATGAGAATGACACTTACATTTTTGTAAATGGTCATCCTTTTTTTTGTTGACCTGCCAGGAGGAAAATGTAGAATGATTAGCTTAACTGTGATTAAGCTAAGGAATCCTCCAATTGTCCGTACAGTGCACTTATTGTAGCCTCGTCTAATAGTAATGTGCTTGGATTCTTTCTGATCCTTTTTTCCCTCCTAGTAATTGCACTCCTCTATCTCCATAGTTTGTTTTGCAACCCATAGCTACATAGTTTGTTTTGCAACCAATAATCACAGAAGAAGGCTAAACAAATGGCATGTGCCCAAGAAATTTGTATTTTCTGGGTTCTTTTAAATGAGAAAATTTTAAGGCTCTGGTCCAATAATAATATAGAAAATTGTCATTTCAATCTTAAAAAATATAAAAATATAAAAGTTATAGAAGCTTTGCACAGATCAAATTTTTATGTGTCCAATTTGACAAGATTAATGGTGCAAGCCCAAAATAATAGTCTCTGTTGTAGGCAGGGACTAAACACACATCTACTAAATGGTTCTAAAACATTTTAAAGATAAGAAACAAATGAATCTCTCTTCATAACCAAATATCAATTTTGGATTTCTTGAAACAAAATAGGAAAATCGATATCTTTTATTTCTTAATATTCAACAATATTCCTTCACCATCTAAACATATATAATCCACGTTCATGTCAACGTTGACATCAACATCATCAATATGTTCTTCACTTACACATTTTGTTTCTTTAAAGTCTACAACCTATGACAAATCTGCATGCTCAAGTTCATATGACGTATTATTTCTGAATCCTTTTGGAGGACATGTTAACACTACATACTAGTCAGTCTCAACTAGATATTGTACATAGAATACTTGTTTAGCTTGCGATGCTAGAATAAATGGATCATCTTGCCAATGATTTTGACTTAAGCATTTCTTCATATTCACCATTGTAAAACCCAAATCATCAGTTTTGATCCCTCTCTTATTGTATACATCAATCCAATTACATTTGAACAATGTGTACTCCATACAAAAATAGTCCAATGTAATCATTTCTTCTACCACTCCATAAAATGTTGTGATTTGAAGTACAGGGTTTGCATCTTTGGAACTTTACCTCATCATTCTTTGAGCTTCCATAGACATGCCACTGTTTTGGGTGGTTCTCTCATTCTCTATGGTTTTTGTATGGAATCTATCACCATTGATTAGGAATCCCTTGTACTTATTCACGAATTTCCTAGGGCCACACGCTATCCATTTAAGTGTTTTTGAGAAATTTGCAAAAAGGAGACCAAAAATCACCTTTCTACCCCTCTTTTCCCATTTCGTTGCACACTTGGAGACACCCTAGGAGAATGGCCATATCTCAGCCACAAATGGGTCATTTTGAGTGCACAAATACTCTAAAGACATCTACACTCTCCTAGATTTCTAGAAAAGGATTAATATATGTATTTGGACTTCAGAAAGGCACTCAAAAATGGCCTCCAACAGCTCGTTGCACACCTGGAAATTTCTGAGATTTTTGTAAAATTTTCACTGTGTAATTTTGTGTAATTCCTAGTTTGACTTTGGTAAAAGTCAAAATGGTGAAGTATATGAATGTGAGGGGTAAAAGTAAATGTAAATAATTGGTGCTTAGTATTTGTAAGCTGTTTTGATGTAAATTTGACCTCATTTATGAGAGAGGTTGGAGTCAAAGTTAATTGTAGAAGTTGTTTTTAACTTCCCTAAACATTAGGGGTTTGGTTAGAACACCTCATGGAACAATTCCTAGAGTCCTGGATTCAACCCATGAGAGTGGGGAGATGTTGTTTCAGTATTTATGTATCATATTCTCAGTGATAGAATGGGTTGGATTTCAGAGGAGAGAACTATTGTAGCTTTTACTTGGACATAGTTTGCAACTATTATCTAGGAATTCATGTGCAGTAAGTTTATGATGTTATTTTTTCTCTATTATAGCTATATATGAAATATATTCATCTTCTCTTTCCATTAATCAATTCTTCAATGGTTTCCCTTACATTGTATAAACAAAATTCTTTGCATAAAGCTCTGTCTTGGTGGAAAAATTATTATGTGTTACTTTAATCTTTCTTGATTAATGAATTCATGTTCCATGCTCATTAAGACCTTTTGCTTCTTCATAACAATACACTACACCAAAAGACCCTAAGATCCACCATAAAAGTAATGCTACCTTGCTCCTTTATATCTTTGTTGTTGTAACCCTTCAATCCTCTGACCTAGATACCTAGTTTTTCTCCCTTATCCAGCAACAAAACCTTAAATTTTCCAAAACCCACCTTAGCCTGACTATCTAGCCTAAAATCCTTTACATTAGAGTCATCTCTTAGCTGTGATTTCATAGAGTGAGCCCTCTCTTGTTTGGTAAGTCTAGCTACCTAACTAAAAGCTTTGTCTGTGGTTACCTCCATCGATCTCCTCATTAGCCTGGGACATTGAGGAGGATAACAAAGGGCATGGCAACTAGGGAATGCCAAGGTGTTCTAGTGAATGTAAGGTTCCCAAGTCATGGAAAATGTAATTCTAGTTGTGAGGCCATGGCTTCCAAGATGTATTAGGGAATGCTAGGGCATGTTGACATGTGCCAAATAGTACGAAGACATGCCAAACAAGCTAAGATGTGCTAAGTGCTAAGGCATGCCAAGCTGTATAAGGGTGTGACAATGCATTCCAGGGACTATCAAGGCAACATAAGGGAGGAAAAATTTAAACTACAAGGAAATGAGCACATAATAGGGTTAATAAGTCATCGATTTACCTTTTCCATGAGGGGCATGTTAAGCACACCAACACTAGGTGCCAATAGGTGCCAAGTGCCAAGTGTCAATGCATTATGAGTGTCAAATATTTCTCAGTTTCTTCTCATATAGCTTCCAATAATTGATCTCAAATAAATTTAATATTAAACCATGCCAAAGCATACCAAGTGATCTCAATGCATGCCAAACATGCTAAGACTTGCCAAGTGCCAATGTACATCAGGGAGTGTGATTCATGTTATGAAGTAGCAGAGCATATAGAAGACTGCTAAGATGTGTTGGAGAGTGCCAATGCATGCTTAGGAGCATTAGGAAGTACTATGACAATGCAAGGGAGAACTAGGTAAAAATGCATGGAAGTGAATGAATATGAGGGTGTGTTGGTGAGTGTCAATGAGTGCTAGTTTTCATGCCAAGGAGGGAGTGACAAGGTATGCTAAGAATGGGTAAGGCATTCCAGGCAATATCAGGAAATGTCAAGAAGTTCTAGAGTGTGCTAGGTAGTTTCGGGGTGTGCTAACATGTGCCAAATAGTGCCAAGGTGTGCCAGGTGCTAAGACATGCTAGGATGTGCAGGGTACCAGAGTATAACAATATGCGTCAAGGCATTTCAAGGAGAAAAAAGGAATAACCAAGCTAAAATGCAAGGAAATGAACACATAAGAGGGTTAATAAGTCAGGACTTTGTATTTTTCAAAAGGGGCAGGCTATGCACACTAATAATATGTTCCAATACATGCCAAGTTCCAATGTGTGCCAAGTACTAATGTTTGTCAATGCAATATTATGCAAAGGTGTTCCAGGGCATGCCAACACATGATAGGGGAGTGGTGTGCTATGATAGGGCATGCCAAAATGTGCTTGGGCATCCTACTCATGGAAATATGTTCTAGGTACAAATATGTTCCATGTACAAAGACGTTCCAAGACATTCGAGGTGCCAAGGAATGTTAGTGTATTGTTTCAAATCATGTTAAGGTGTGCCATGAGTGTTGACGAGTGCTAGGTGTCTCTCATTAATAGAATTGGTAGAGCTTGATTATGTATTAAATAATATAACTCCTACACACACTAGTGGAACTTTATTTAAAGGAAATTTTCTAGATAATAAACCTAATAGGGATGAATCATGTGTTGAATCATAGGAAAACTATATTCTTATGACTTGAGGGAAATGATACAAACTAATTACTTCTTAAAAAATTGACTGACTATTATAACCACTATTACCTTGGACACATAATGAAAAAGACTCCACAACAATGGTCTTAAATCGTTATATTTTGACAAAAATGTTAGGTGTGGAGCATGATTATTTAGAGGTCTTTATTTCAGCCGGATGTATACCCCAGGAAGTTTGTACACCCCTCCACGCAGGGGGGTGTGGGGGGGACTTGTCCCCCCTGCGGGGGTCTGGGGAGCCTAATCCCCCCGGCAGGGGTCTTAGGGGAAACGCCCCCGAAGCCAAAAATAGATGTAAAATTGCCTCGTAAAAGTATAGTAATTTCTAGTCAATCTGGGTCGTTCATTAGGTGGATGATCTGATGGTAGAACTTATGTTTAGTTTAGGGTTTTTTTCCCTAGAAGGCAACCCCTCTCTTTGTATGAAGGCATTGTATTGAGGCTGTGTCATAGAGGTGTATTCTCTGAGCGAGAAATAGAGAGGTGAGATTGTGAGAGAAAAAAAAAGGATATTATAGCGGATCTGTTGTAGGTTGTGTCTCTTCATTTTGCTGGATAATAGAAAGGAAGGACTGGCTGTAAGGGGTGGAGATAGCCCAAACTAGGTGAACCACGTATATTTGTGTCTCTCTAGTTTTATGTGTTTTCTGTGTCTATATTTATGCAATATTCTATGTGTTCTATTGCTCTATAATATATAATTTTCTAAAATCTGGTATGAGAGCCAAAAGTCTATTTGGCTGATAAACTCATAGGAAATAAGGTTTCCTCATTCAAGTGGGAGCAATGGCAGAAGATGGTAATTTTAGGGTCGTGAAATTTAACGGCCAAAACTTCTCGCTGTGGAAGATGCAGATGGAAGATTATCTATATCAGAAAGATCTATACCTACCATTAGGCAGAAAAACAAAGATGTTGATGGGTATGACAGATGAAGAATGGAACCTTCTCGATAGAAAGGCACTTAGAACAATATGGTTGTTCCTCGCAGCGTTGGTCGCCTTTAACATTTCGAAGGAAACAATGACAGAGGGTTTGATTAAGGTGTTGGCAAAACTATATGAAAAACCCTTGGCCTCAAATAAGGTATTTCTTATGAAACAGTTATTTAATATGAAGATGTCGAAAGTTGGATCTATTGAAGACCATTTAAATGATTTTAATACTCTTACAAGTTAGTTAAGTTCTGTAGGGGTAAAATTTGATGATGAAGTTAGAGCTTTGTTATTCTTGTGCTCATTGCCAGAAAGTTGGAATAGTTTAGTAATGGCCATTAGTAACTCTATTTCTGGATCTAGTACTTTAAAGTTTGATGATGTTGTTGGTGCTATCCTTAACAAGGAAATGCGACAAAAAAGCTCCAACGAGCCATCAGGTAATGCTTTAAGTGAAGAGTCTAGGGGAAGAAAAATGGAAAGAGGAAAGAACTCAGGATATCGCAGTAAATCAAGGAAAGGCAGATCCAAGTCCAGATCAGGGATAGTGTGCTAGAAATGCGGAAAGAAATGACACCTAAAGAAAGATTGTATATCTCGAAAGGGAAAAGAAGGAGATGCACAACAAAAAAACAATCATGAAGCAAATGTGACAGGTGAGGTGTTACAAGATGCTTTGATTCTTTCTTTCTAAAATATTACTGATTCCTGGATGGTAGATTCAAGGGCCTCATTCCATGCCACACCTGATAAGAAATATTTTCATGACTATGTTCAAGGGAGATTTTGGACAAGTTCATTTGGGTGATGATAAACCCTGTAAAATTGTTGGAATGGGTAAGGTTCTTGTAAAACAACAGAATGGAAACCAATGGCTACTAAAGAAGGTAAGGCATGTTCCAGATCTAAAGAAAAATCTGATTTCAAATAGGGCAGTTAGGCGGTGAAGGTTGTGTGACAACTTTCACAGATAAAGCTTGGAAGGTCACCAAAGGAGCCCTGGTAATAGAAAAAGGCGAAAAGGTTGGTACATTGTATTTATGCAATGTTATTTCTAACTCTGTTAATGCTTTAACTTCCAAAGGAGAAGATGCAGCATTATGGCATCATAGGCTTGGACACATGAGTGAAAAAGGAATGAAGATTCTTCACTCAAGGAATTTGTGGCCGGGTTTGAAGAATGTTGATTT
>APFE031337067.1:0-12763 GCA_000404065.3 Pinus taeda | reverse complement strand
GTAGAAGCAAAAGAGGAAAAGAAAAACCTCCATGTATTTTAGGGCAAGGAAGAGTACCAGAATTAAAACAGGCAAACTGCTGCCCTCATCAAAGACTCCCATTAACATTGAATATTCACCATCTGCCAAGGTGAAAGAATCTCCTTCCAACACACCCATAGCCTATGAAAGGAGGACTACAAGATCTTTTACATGGAAGGGAAAGGCAATTCTACAAGACTCCAAACCAGACCTACAGGGGGCTAAAACAGTGCTACAGGAGACACTATCCAGACTACAGGAGACACAAAAACTTGAGGAAAAGATAGGAGGACAGCCAGAGGTGAAAGAGGAAGCACAAGAGCTACAAGCACTTGACCCCCAGCTTAATCCTGACTCCTATTACAGACTACTTGAGGGAGGCAATATAATCCCACATAAATTTGCAACTCCACTGTTTTTCGAATTGGAAAAAGAGAGAGTGAGAATGCATAGGTGGATGCGGATCGCCAAGTCCAAAGGAGTTGAGGATATTGGCCACATGGAAGACAAACTTAGGGAAATGGGCAGGGAATTGAGTGCTCTTAGAGACAGAGAAGTCATTACAAGAAGCCACCTTGAGAATGAGAATGAATTACTAAGGAGGTAATTGCAGGATAAAGAGACTCATTTGGCATACATGGCCAGCTTATCCATAGAAGCATTACAATGCAGAACACCAGCCAAACCTTATGGCCTCTATCTGAAGGATCAATGGCTTCAATTCCAAATAAAAACTTTGGCACAAAGAGGCATAATTCCTTTCCAAGACTATGGGTAGTTCATGGATTTGTGTGACCAAAGCACCTACGAGGAAAAAGCAAAGATGGCAGAGTTCTATCTACACAACATGGCCCTCACAAACCTGAATGTGTGGGACCCCAATGCCAAGCTAGGGGATTTGCAATTAATGGCCATGGCGTCATGGATGAACCATGAATAATTGAGGGCAGCATAAATGAAAAGATTGTTAATAAAAGAGCAGAATGAACCATTGATGATAAGAGCTAAGCCATCAGATCCTATGGCACTCATCAGCACACACAACCTACTTGCCAAAGACCCTCAAATTGCCCCTAAATTCTAGCCAATCAGGAACAAGCCATTGCACACTTTGAAGATATGCTTATGCTAATTGGGGATGATTGTGTGCATGCATGCATGAGAAGATGGAATACCCTACCCCACAGCTTGCAGATTAGAGAATACCTTTCCCCCATGAGGCTGAAGGAGGCATTGAAAAGAGTGCCAATGTATAAGCACTCCATGCAAAGGCTAAAGGTCAACTGGATTGGCCTCAAACTGAGTCCTCCACTCATATTAGGCATGTTGGAAGGTAGAAGAGAAGAAGAAGAGAAGGAGCAGTGGAAGGACATAGACAGAAAGGCAGGATTTTATGGAGAACATGAGTAGACCACATCAGAAGCCTAGAATGCTAGGGAGGCCACCAGGACCATGAAAGACCAAGAGATTGACTAGGTTGCTCAAAGGATGAGCAAAACCTTCAGTAGGGGGTGACGATGAGCCTCATAAATGGGTAATTATATGGGCTCATTTTACCTCCTAACCTAGTCAAATCAACCATTCTCTTAACTTATTGTATGATTTTCTGATTATATTTATGCTTACAGGGTGAGTTGAGTTAGTTATTATGCCATGTGGTCTAACATGTATTCAATGCATATTATTGATGGATTTCGAGGTCAAAGTCAAGGATCTAGTGGTAAAACGATAGCAATAACTCGAAGTAGACAGAGGAGAGGACTTATAGGAGGGAATCCCCCTAATTTATTTCTCCTCACTTCGCATTCCCCTTTATTCAGCTCGGAGTACAAGCAGCCGAATCATGCACTGGAAGGCAGTCGAGCAAGTGGAAGATGATTGATAGTTATCTCAAATTTTGGGAGCCAAGACTCCCTGATTTTAAGGAAGTTGTTGATAGCTTCAGATGTATAATTAGAGAGGCCTAGGGCCTCACTAGGGTCGACTTTTTTTTGCTTGTGTAAACTCTGCTCAAATTTCGAGCTTATTATTTTATGACAACTTTATGTAATCTTGCTATTTTTTTATAATGAAGATGGAATCCTTTTTGAGCTAGCATTGATTTACCTCAAAGGGCTGAAGCTCTTGGGTGAGGAACCAATCCAAGTAGCCAAGCTTCTCTTTACTTATATTTGTATGCTTTACTTCAGTTTGTAGATTAGTTTGCTGTTAGATATATTTCTCTTATGGTCAAGAATAGGTTGGTTTTGATGATTTAGTAGCTTGCTTCCATTTGTGCTTTCTGTAGTAGGTTAAGTAGTGATCAAAGAAGATTCAAAAGGCTAGCAACAGTGCCTTGGCATCTCTTCCTCCCTCTAGGACCATGATTTGAGGCAAAGACTCTTACTACCCCAAAAACACAAATTTTCCTCATTCCTAGGACTTCTAGTGTTTGCAGCTCTCTAGTAGGTTGATAATCCATTTTTTCTTTTCTTTAGATCTTCTTTATCATGTTCACTTCCTGATTTGCAATAGTCTTTTTGCATGCTTTCCTTTCTTATAGCATTTCCAAACATTTCCTTTTATACATCATAGTTTAGGCCATTTTAGTGCAAAACTTTGTTTTTCATAGGATGCACTCATTTCATTGGTTGACTGTTAGTTTCTATGCAACAGATCTCTTCCAGCAGCAGGCTAGCTTACCAGCAATCATACCCTCCATCTGATCCATGCCCTATAGGTCTCCCAAACCTCACCTCAATTTTGCCCTAGTTTCCTTCACTTTTCACAGAACTTCTTCCTCTTTCCTTGAGCAAACCCAATCATCTTTCTCTCTCCTCGTGATTCATGGTAGAGCTTAGGAACCCTATTACCTCATCCCAACCTTCATCCACCTTTTTCACCCACTCTCACACCCTCAAAATAGCGAAAATTTCTCTCGGCCTCCTCCTGTAGGCCTCCTGTAGTTTCCCTGTTTTCCTCTTGTAGTTTTCCTGTGTCCTCCTGTAGTTTTTCCTGTAGGCTTTCTTTTGAAGTTCGAGTGTGGGAAAAGCCTCCAGAAAGCCACCTAATACCTCTTAGGACCCATCCACACCATCCTACGTCCTCCGAAGCTCCAAAACCGCCCTCTAACGCCACCTATTCGCTGCCACACTCACACACAATAAATTAGATCCATGTTAAATTCACATAAAAACACATAAAAGTCCAAAAATATGTTTTTTGCTTATTTACTTCTAGAAATAGCATGGTTAGATGTTGTTTACTTCCTTGAGTAGGTAATGGCATTTCTTTCATGGTTTTCATAGTGTTTTTGGCAAAAGTAGAATTAGCTTGTTAATTAGGGTTTACTAGGTTTTGCTTTACATTCCAGTCTTTCCCCTTTCTGCAATTAGAATAGCATTTGTAGAGTAATATTTCTTTCCTTTCATCACACATAGAGATTCTTCTGAAATCTATAGAAGTTGGCTTGAGCTCCTAGTGATCTTGCGTCGGCTAACCAAGTGACAACCTGCAGTGAGAACTAGTACTTGTGCATATAGCACAGACGCTTCCAAGTTTCTTACGAACTACCGGGTTGATAAAAGTAAAGTTGGCAGCCCAGGAGTTGCAGCATTCTTGCTGCAATACTGGCACTCACCAGTGGGGTCATCCTTGCTTACTATCATGTTGAACTATGTTATCACTGTCTCCTACTCCCTTGGGCCTAGTGCATGGCACAGTATTAGTCGGAAAGCTCATCACAAAGTGTCTTGCACTTGCCCACTGTGCTAGACCCTGAAGAGGCCCTCCTTATAGTGAAATGTGTGGTTGTAGAGAATAGTGGTGCCTTCCTTAGCCATTGTTGAGTTCAACTGCGCCATCCTCATCAATCCCTTCATTCTCAGTCCTTTCATAAGATTATCACAAGCCATTTCTTCCATGAGCAAGGTAGAGATAGAATAAATGATTTCAATACTTATTTTATCTTGCAATGAGTGAACTTCTTTGGCAAGTGTACCTCCTTAACAAGTCAAGGTGATGTTCAAGGAAGATGTCAAGGAGGAGGAATAAAGAAGCACTTGTAGAGAAGAAGCACAAAATAGAACCATCATGAAGACATGAAGAGATCCTAGACCATGACAAAATGAAGATATTTCATGATGACACAAAAAGTATTGATATTGATTCAAGGCCCTTTGGAAGGTGAAGATGAAGAACAAAGCGGATATTTCATGAAGATTGGTGACAAAGTAGCAAAGGGAGTAGCTTGGCATTGCTATATCATCATAGAGTGCCATGTCATCATTGCCAAGTTGTGGCTTGAACAAGTGTCATTACAATGTTATAAGTGTCAATGTGTCTTGCCACATGATGTGGAGTGTAATGATGTATCATCAAAGAAAAGGACAAAATGTAAGAGAGGTGGAAGTCTAAGAGTCATATGTGGAATATGAAATGTCACATGTGGAAAAAACAATCTCATATAAGTACAAAGGTCATGTAGGAGTCCAAGGGTCATGAGGGTAGCTCAAGAGTCATAAGGGATATGAAGAGTCACTCTTTTTATTATAAAAGAAACCTCATAACTCAAGCAAAAGGCTTTTCAAAGCTTAGACTTTGGAGAGTTGGCCTTGGCTTCTCTAAATTGGCATAGGAGAGAAGATCATTATTTTGGAGAAGCAAGAAGTGACTTAATGTTCCACTGCTGGAGCTAGTGGCTCACCATTGGAATGTGTACTTGGATCTTTCACCTATTAATCAAAATCTCATTGAGCCAACACACTCTCATGCATGTATCATGAATATTGTAAGATTGTTCTTTGGATGTTTGCGATATATGTTAAGTTCATTATGTATTAAAACAATTGAACTACTTCATTTGCTTTGGTACTTAGCTTGTTGAATGTGTATTGTATTTTCTCAAAGGTTTGTTGTGTCTATGTGAACTATTTCACTAGATAATTAATCAATCTTTCCGTGCTCTCATGTGCATCTCCTAGGATAGTACTATTACTTTCCTTTTAGAAAATCATTCTATTCTCCCATCTCATGAAGGCCTCTTTTTACACATTGCAATTAGTGTTTCACAATGTCAACTTACTTGTTTGTTCAAAGGTTATGCATAAAATCTCTTATGTTATCCATTGAAACCGAGGCAAACCTTAAGTTATGGTGGTCAGGTCAATACTCTGGATGGGGATCCTACTCCAAACGGTGTGAGGTATAATAGGGACTTCACATCAGGGAGAGCCCCCATATGTTGGCAGATTTATAGTACCATTGACATTTTGGCGCTAGAAGGAGGGCTAGATGACAAGTTGTGCCCATTTAGTTTGTTTTGAACCTCATATTAAATGTCTCTATCCCAAATCATGCTCCTAGAGTGTTTTGTTAATAAATCTAATGGTCAATTTTCAATCCCTGATGAACCCCTTTATCACTTGTCTCAATTAAAGTTTGATGGTGAGGATGAAATATCCAGAACCAAGCATATATCTAATTTCCTCTATTTTTGTGAAATTCATGAAATTTATTGCGAAGATGTTGTTTGTGTCTCGTTCTTCCTCACTCTTGAAGGACGAGTTAACCGATGGTGTCATACCTTTCTAATTGCTTCTATTCATTCGTTTCATTAATTCCTCAAGGAGATTCATCAAGCCTTTGATAGGTATGATTATCGAGATGTTTATAAACAGATTAATCAACTTATAATGAAGCCTGATGAATCAATAGAGAATTTTACTAATATATTTATTCATTTGTGTTATTATTTTCCCAAAGAAGATACGGATTCGGATTTCTTTAAAGAAAAATTTCAACACTTGGTTCAAATCTCCTAGAAACAATATGAATATGAATCCATGGTTAATAATACTCCGCCAACTTTGGTTAATCATGACAAATTTCTAGTTTCAAAGTAGGAATATACCACTCATTTTATTTCTTCTCCTCCTCCTTTCGATGTTGGCATTGGGAAATATGTAAATTGGAATGTTGATCCATTCATATGAGATCTCATCCAAGAAAAATTTGAATGTAGGGTGAAGACCAATCCCTTGACCTTCTCAATATGATATTAACACTCATAACTTCAATATTGAATTTGATTTGACTGAAAGCATGAGCTCTTCAAAAGGATGCTTATCCTCCTCTATCATCCCATGCTCATGACCCCTTGCCCCTTGATATGCTTGATGAACCTCTTTCTAACTCTCTGATATTTAGTTTGCTAATAGGAGCAGATACATGGAGAAGGTATTCATGCCTATTAGATACATAAAAAAATAGTGAGGTCCTAGTTTTTCTTATGAATGTTATAATGCTAATCATTTTCTTCATGGCATCTGACACCCTCTTGAGCATTAGTGAATGCTTGAATTATCTGGTGAGTCAAATTCCTCTATCTGATATACATGTTTACCCATTTTATATTGATTGGTTTCATGCATTCACCATACTAGCATCCGTTTTCAATGCTTTTGATGATTGTGGTGTTGATTCAATTTATAACTAGTTACAAGTAAATGGTTTGTCAAATTCAACATGAGAGGAATATTATTATATTGTTCAAAGCATTTGCAAAGTTGTTCAAATTGATCTATCTTTACTATCTACTAACCGAGAATCTTATGCCATAATGAGTCTGTCTGATCATACATGTGGCCCCCATAATTTCCTTTCAACTAATAATTTTCTCACTAGCATGTCACATGATAATTGTTTTGCATCGCTTCATATTTATGGTTCATCATCTCATTATTTGAATACTTGTCAAGTGGTTGAGGCACTTCAACCTTCGATAATGGTTATGTCAGGTCCTTACTATCTTGAGAAGACTTCTCAACATGGTCAGATTCAATTTCCTTCACAAGATTCTCATCTCGATTCTATCCATTAATTGAAAATTCATCTTCTCAAGGATTTCAAGGTATTCAAGACATTGTTTTTGAATTCTATGATTGAATCTATGATTTCTTGTAAGCATCTTACTTAGCAAGCCTTTTGCAAATAACAAGCTTAGATGTTTCTTGATGTTTCTTGATTGGGTACCTATTCGGACAGTGATCTTGTTCAGCACCCGATAGTCAATACAGAGTCTCCAGGTCACGTCCTTTTTCTGTACCAATACAATAGGGCTCCCACAAGATGATGAGCATGACCCGATGTGCTATTTCTACAACAAATCATGAATTTGTCTCTTGATCTCATCGTTCTCCAGAACAGAGCATCGATAGATGGGTCCATTGGGTAGTGACGCACTCGGGGTCATATTGATGGAGTGCTTGACTTGAGAGTGCTGAGGTACCCCTGTAGGTCAGGCAAAAATGTCCCTGTACTCCTCCACAACCTTGTCCATTTGTTGATCCTATGTAGAGGATCCCTTTCCGGAAGCCTTGGCCACAACCTTCTTCTTTCCATGAGGGTGAATCATAAGGAAAACAAATTTCTTGGTATGGGAAATGATTTTATAGCATTGCTTTGCAGCGATCAAAGAGATGGCAGTAGGCGAGGCTACTTCCAGTATCTTGTGCAGTTTATTTCCCAAAGTAATAATCATAAAGTGAGGTCTAGACCCATATACAACATGTCGTTTCCACAAGGATGGTTGTCCTAATAATACATCACAAACTTCAGAGGAGCAACATCACACAATACCTCATCCATGAAGGGCTTGATGCTATAAGGAAGGTGACACTGTTGGCTGACGCGACGATCTTGTCCTTGGTGAAGCCACCTGATTGTGTACAACTGCGAATTGTAGTCGGTAGGCCTAGCTGCTTCATTACATCTGTTGAAATGATGTTCTTTTGGCTCCCACTATCGATAGCGAATAACAACGGAGAACCCTTCACCCACATCTATGAGTGGAAGAGGCGTTCCCCCTCCTCTGGATATTCAAGTTCATTCTTCTGGATCTTGGTGGTGGCAACGGTGGCATTGGGCTCTGCGTTGATGATTTGCTTCCCATTGTCATTCCCCTTATCGGTTTCTCACTCAGAGTGGGAACATGTGTCTGATTTAGAAGCCTTCAGCTCTGCCACTAGTGATTGCTCGACTCGATACTCACTTGCGTTGTGGAGCTCTTATGGAAGTCACACCATTTTCCCATGTCATTCATTGTCTTCATGGTGTTTTTCTTTGCTTGCGGCTTCGACGGGTTGTCTTGGGTCACCCCGCCTTGGATTTTTCCTTTGCTCTATGGTTTGGGGGCACCTTTTCCTTGCTTTGGATTCGCAAATCCAAAGTCTTGCTTCTTTTGTTTAAACCTTTTCTCAATCTTGATAGCATGTCAGTACGTCGTGCTGAGCAAGGAGATTTCCAGGAACTCCATCCCGTTCTGGATGTACTTATGTAGACTGTTGCGGTACTTGAGTACCAAATGCTACTGATAATCCTTGATACCCAGTTTCGTGCGAAGGGTATGAAAAAAATTGTGAACCCTGACACACATTGGTCCCTTCCCTGTTGTAGTGTGGTCCACTTTATGTATTTGTCTTCATAGATTCCGACAAGGTAATATTGTTCCTTGATGACGTTTCATAAATAATTCCAAGTGGTGTGGATGAAAATAATGAGGATTCCCTCTCGTCCTTTTGTTCAGAGTAGGTTTCCCACTAGTGGGGCGACTTTTGTAAGTGAAAAAGTAATATTTTCCCGATTGGAAAAGTCATGAATTGAAAATATCCTTCAAATAGATTTAATCATTTATCTACGACGTCTGCATCTATCTAGCCCTCAAATATTGGAATATTAAAGTTAACTTGTACCTTAAAGTGAGTGGCGCTTTCAGAGTGGTACTAGATGAAGATGTATCACATGTGGGTAGCCGTCAAAGGATCTGGTCAAAGTTATCCATCATCGCATTCCTTTATAGCTTAAGGGATTCCTCGAGCAATATTTCGAAAGGATCTCATGCTCCCTCGTCTTTATTTCCTTTCACCATAGGAGGTTGTTAGGGTTTGTGAGGCTCGTCTTGCAAAGGTTCAACTTGTTCGAGGCCTAAATCCTTATACCTTGACCTTGTTAGGGACATGCAAAGAAAAATAGTGAAAGAGCAGACCGCTCTGATACCACTGATTCAAAATTAAACAATGCAACAAATTATAGATATAACAATAAATACAAAGAGGCAACATAAATAACACTTCATTTCATTAATATCAAAATACTGAAATATGCTTACAAACAGAATGGAAATAAACTAGCTTGGGCGATGGTGGTTTATCTATGAGAAGAGATGTGGTGGCTACATGCCTTTGAATTGTGTTACAATGAATATCAAGGGACTATTTTTTATTGAACAACAAGGGAAAACCCTAAACAACCAAAACCATAACCCCATGAGATGGAACACCAAGAGTTTGTGGGCCCCGTTAGGGTTAGTTGGGCAGCGAACTTCTAGAGTTCATAACTTGGTCATATTATCTTCATTTTGCATGTACGATAACATATTGGAAAGGTCCCTACGAGTACTACAGGATTTGTGACAACCCCTACCTATGGCTAGGGGTTAAAAACTACTCTGAAAGTTTAGGACCCGAAAAACTGCGAGAAATAGTAAATGCTACAATAGACAAGGAAATAGATGAAAACAACTAGAGGGATAGGTGGAATAGGAGGGTTGCCACCAATATCCACTTCGATTAGGTTGTAGGGTTGTTAAGGTTAGTTGTTATTTCACATCCTTTTGCCGATAGGCAAGACCTTCTATCTTTTGTGCAAGTTATAATTACTCATATCTTTGTGAATGCAACTCAAGAACAACTATGGTGGCTACATTGGAAATTCCATTATACTTGGCCCTAACCTTCTAGCTAGATAAGATAGGAGTATATCTAGTTGCACTTTAGTTTCCCGTATATGCTAGTCCTGCAATTGCTCTCTGATCCGAGTTGTCTCAAGTCCCGGATTTAACCAAGATCTTTTGCCTCCATGGTGTTGTTAGAATTGCATTTAAAAGAGCATAAAGGAACATATATGCATGATGTAAAGAAGAGGTAGCATGAAAAGAATCAACAAGATAAAACACAAAACATTGATAACGAAGTCATCCAGAACGGACTACATCTCCGGGCCTCGGTGTCATGATGGCGTAGGACGCTGCATTAAGTGCTGGAAACAGTGATGATGTACATGACTGTGTTTTCTCTATCATGCAAGGAATATGCCCTCACGCAGGAGTGGCTCCATGATATGTTCCACTGTAGGAACTCTCATTCACAAAAGGACTCCTATTAGCATGACATAATTTCACGTATGATAATAATGATCATCCTGCCAACATGGCATTAAAGGGATCTCAATTCAAACATACATGGCGACACATGAGTATCCTGTCAACATGGCAACAAAGGGATCTCAATCAAAACATGAAAATAAGTACATCTCACATCAAGGACAACATAAGATCCCACATCAAACATCAAACAGGGATTTATACAACACAATGCATCTCAAGCAAAGAGACAAAGAATTACATGATCACACTGCATATACCTCACATCAAGGAGTTATCTTAATAAAAGGATGATAAACTGCTGGATCTAGCTGTACCATCAATCTCATGGCGTCGAATATTATGGAAATGACTACTCACATATTGAAAGGTGACACCTGCACTCCACTTTGAAAAGTGGTTGAAAAATGGAATGATCCAATGGAAAATCTAATTACACCATCAAATTTATGGCGTCGAATAGTGTAAAATCCATTATCAAATTTCTGAATTCTGACAAAGTGAAAATCTGGGGTTACATGGATCTTTTAGATTCCCCCTAGATTCCTCAAAGATTCCCTCCTCTGGGTCATCTGAAGGTCTTCAACTCAGATAAAAAATTTGTCTGCGCGATCAGGTTCGTGTCTCTGAGAGGTGTAGGATCGACATAATGTTTGTCGAATTTGGACATTGGAAAAATTTCGCCCTTTTGAAAGTTAGGCTCAATTATGGTTTTGCCTACATCTTCTCCATGCTCATGGTTCCACCTGCAATTAATTAAGCTGGGTGGTGGGTCCACCAGTCCGGTGGCCCGCTCCCCCATCCTCCGCCGCATTATATGGTAAGGTTTCAGTGTGATAACCATTGTGTGATATTATGGGGTGTTGTATTGATGTGATGTGTGAGGGCGCCCGAGAGGCAGGCCGACCACACCAGCCGGGCAAGTTCAAGCCCTGTCACCCTCGGTTGAAATGTTGACAAGTGGCGTTGGGAAGGAGGTGAGGGCTGGGTCCGTCGGTGGCGGCCCACCTTATATTCAACATAACATTTATATGGTGGTTGGGGCAGTTGGGCCGGCGGGGGTCATGGCCTGTCGACCTTTTTTTTAAATTGAAATTTTGTTTGTAAATGTTATGGTTCCGATGGAGGTGGTGGGGATCATGGCCTCGCACCTGTTAGCGCTTGGAATTCACCTAGGCTGAGATAGACAAACTCTCAAGGCTACATCAAACCATTTCACCTCGTAGCTAGCCCTACGAGGTATGAGAAGGCTCTCTCGGGTCAGATTCGGTAGATCTTTCAATATGATAGCTGACCAATTAGGATCAAAGATATTAGGCTAGTAAATTGATAAGGGGGGTTGATTTAAAGATTTTTGGGTTTTTGGTGGCAATTGGAGGGAGTGCAATTCAGGGTGCGGGGATTGAGCACAGTTTTTTGCAGGGGATCTTTGGGGCAAGGTAGGAGTGAGCGCTGATGCCTTAATCTGAGATGGATGATCAGGGATGATAGAGAAGGAGCTAAAGAGGGCAAACAACCATTTGAATCCTCTCTAGACAGTCGAAAACATAAATTTTGAACAAACTAAAAAGCTGAGCATGTCAAAGCATGAATTCAAACTTTACCACTTCATCTGTCCAAATAGAAGCAAAAGAGAGATGTGGAATACATAAACAAACTTACAAGAACATGTAGAGAACACACCATCAACACAACAATCCACAAGAATCCACAAGGATGTCTGCAAAATCCTGGCCTTCCTTGTCTTGAGATAGATGTACAATATACAATAAAGCTTTCTCCCACAAGAGTCCAACCATGAAAATGAGAAAGAGAGAGCATAATATAGACCATCTAACTCCTTTCCCCACCTCTAGGGGTCGAGCTCAGCTTCCTAGGAGCAGTTTGAACTAATTCTAAATTAAGCACTAGATAATAGGCAGTCCAACAACTTGCCTCTATTACTTAGCTAACTGATTCATGCATTAATTATTCACCTTTTACATCAAGGAAGCTTCTAGAAGGGTAAAGAGAGATAAAATCTATCAAAGTGCCATGAAAATATTACATTTATCCATCATCTACAAGTAAAAATGGTCAACCATAGTCAAAACAGTGTTTTTTTTACAAAAAGGGTCAATTCTGGCAAAGCTGGCTCGTTTGGTCACGCCCCCTGTTCAAATGGTCGCGCCCCTTTGCAGCAACTTTTGAGTGGGTTCCACTGGTCCAAATCAGATGCAAGATGGCTCATTGGAAAGCTTGGTCTGTCTACTTTCCATCCCAAGTGGAATTTCTGAATTTGGAGTTGTTTGCCCCCTCAAAAACCATTTCTCCCAAGGTCACTTTCTGCAACTCAAAAAGTGGGCAGAAAGTCATTTTTTTGATGTATTTTGAGCTTTTGGAGGCTCAAATCTCAAAATCAGGCTTCTCCCAAGTATTTGTAATTTTTCTCTTTGCATGCCTTTTCCAAAAATGCCAAGTTTTCAAAATTCCGAGCAGTCCTCCAAAATGGTCTCACCCGGGGTGAGACCATTCCACGGGAAAAACCTGTAATTTTACCAAAAA
>APFE031337052.1:70894-86176 GCA_000404065.3 Pinus taeda | reverse complement strand
ATCCAATCTGGTTGGATAATAGAAATAACACAAAACAATGCTTCCACATCCTCATCCTTTCTTGAGAGTGCATCTGCAACAAAATTTTGCTTCCATTTTCTATAGATGATGTCAAAGTCATAACCGAACATATTTGTGACCCATTTTTCTATTCTTCTAAATATAATATTTGTTCTAAAAAGTATTTAAGACTCTCACGATCCATTTTTACCTTGAAATGTCTTCCCATTGGGTAAGGTCGTGATTTCTTAAGTGCATGTAGTATTACCAACATTTCCTTCTGATAAATAGATTGCTTGAGATGTAGCAGTAAAAATACCCAATCACCTACATCAAAACATTTTTCACTACGATGTTGATCTACCTGTTTTTTCATTCGATTCTGCACCAAAGTGGTGTTATCCTTAAAGTTGGAGAACATATTGTTGCTGCTCGATGTGATCTTTCACTGCTTGAACCTTTTTCTTCTTGATATGTCCTTCTATCTTTAGAGTTTGAAGAGTGGTAATTTCTTCCAATGCTTTACAAGATATGGTCGGGTTCATTTCTTGATGCTCGATGTGATCTTTCACTTCTTAAGCATTTTTCTTCTTGATATGTCCTTCTATCTTGATAGTTTGAGGAGTGGTAATTCCAACCAATGCATTACAAGATATGGTTGGATTCATTTCTTCTTTCTCGATGTGATCTTTCACTTCTTGATACTTTTTCTTCTTGATATGTCCTTCTATCTTGAGAGTTTGAGTAGTAATTCTTGCCAATGCTTTACAAGATATGGTCGGATTCATTTCTTCTTTCTATGGGGTTGGTTCCTGGTGTATATCCTCCTCTTTTGATGTTTCTTGATCATTTTCTTCCTCCTCTTCATAATCTATGTAAAATAATTTCTTCTCAACACACTTATGACCTTTAGTTCATCTTCTATCACAATTGTAACAAAGTCCTTTTTCTCTTTTTTCTTCCAATTGTCGTGGTGTCACCCTTGTAGGTTGTGGAAGGCTAGGAGAAATAACACTTCCATGTTTATAGTTGTCAGAGGTATAATTCATTGTTTCCATAATTTTTCTTTCCACTTTTCTTGCCAACCTAAATGCCTTCTCTAATGAATCGGGTTCCCAAAGATGAACCTCACGTTGAATGTTATCCTTTAAAGTCCCTATGGAGACATCAATCATCTGCTTCTCTAGAATATAATTTTCCCTTATATTCAATTTTTGAAAGTCCTCAATGTGCTCTTCCATTGAACACTTTTGTTTGAGATTTATCAATTGGCTAAAGAAGGTGTTTCTTTTTGTATCCTCATTAATGTGCTATCATTTCTCCGTGAAAATTAACCACGTGACAAAGTGGTTTACGAGAACAAAGCCCTTTATACCATAAAAATTGATTCGGTTCTAAATAATTAGATGCAATACATACCTTTTGTAACAGTGGTACACCATGTAGATCAAAATATTTCTCCATCTGTAGTATCCAATTTACCGAATCCTTGCTATCAAACTTCCTCATCTCGCTTTTTCTTGATTTTAGGAGCTCAATCTTGAAACGACTGTAACTCTGTAATTTTGGATCTTCCAATTCTAAAATCACGATCTGCAGTAGCCCTATGTGTCCTCTTTCCAATGCCACCAGTCTGATCCAAATTGGATTCTCCAAGGAAGAGTTATGCCAAATCTCCCACGGTGACCTGATGATAAACTAGTTCACTAGAGCAAAATGTATGACATGCCACGTACCAATGTTTTCACCTTTGGATCGGAAAATTGTATACAAGAAACTACAGTCTGTCCTCATTCTGTAACTTCTTACGAAATTTCAATTTGATACTCAAAACAAAAGTTATGACTATTTTCCCCAGGTCACCTGTTTGGAATGTAATTCGGGAGTCTGCAAAAATGCCAACCTCCTCAGAGCATATCTCCTCAAATATAGTGCGAAAAGCTCTGAAATTTGGACCCTAGGTTTAGAAAAATTTCAATCCAAATGGGTTTTTTTTAGCGTCTAAAACGCCGCAGAAGAAAAGTTATAGCGCAAATGCCACAATGACATGTTTGGAGCAGCGAAACCCTAGAATCCAAAGCTCTAATACCAAATTTTATGAAACCAGCTCACACAAAGATAGAAAATATAGATGAACACCTTATAATTTAGCCTCTTCGAGGGGGTAACCTCCTTTACATTACACAAATGAACAATTCTTAGATGATACAAATGACAAGACTTCCTTTCTATATATAAGAGTCTAAGGGGTCATAATATAATCAGAGCTGACATAACAATAATAATGTAAGGGCACAATAATAGCAATAGTGGGCTTCTATGGGGCACAATAGTAACAATATGGGGACTACATGGAAACATCAATATAATAAGGGGGTTGTAGTAATAACAATAAGGGGTTACACTAGTAGTATAGGGGCCTAACACTAGTGAACATAATTGTGCAATTATGCCTCGTTGTTCTTTTTTTAGAAGATTTGTCATTCCATTAGAGCTTATTATCTTTCCCAATTTCCCTGTGATACCCCTTAATTCAACTTGCTTTCCTTCTGAAGAAAATTTCATGAAAAGTTCTTGAAAATTAAAAGTTATTGTAACCATTGGACTCCTAGTACAACATTAGCACCACCTATTGGAATGGAAAGCATTGGGCTATTCAGTACATATTCTCCCATGGATAGCTTGATATTATGGCACTTTCCCGAGAAATTTATGGTTCCTCCACTTGCAACCATCACTTGACACTCTAGTGCTAGATATAGAAAGAAATTCAATTCCTTGACTATCCTACAATGGATAAAATTATGGGTACTTCCCGAATCAATCAACATTATTACCTTTTTATTCTTGATATGCCCTTCTATCTTGATAGTTTGAGGAGTGGTAATTCCAGCCGATGCATTACAAGATATGGTCGGATTCATTTCTTCTTTCTCTAGCATTTTTTCCTGGTGTATATCCTCTTCTTTTGACGTTTCTTAATCCTTTTCTTCCTCCACTTCACAATCTATGTAAAATAATTTCTTCTCAGCACACTTATGACCTTTAGTGTATTTTCTATCAAAATTGTAACAAATCCCTTTTTCTCTTTTTTCTTCCAATTGTTGTGGTTTCAATCTTGTAGGTTGTGGATGGCTAGGGGAAACAACACTTCCATCTTTATGATTGTGAGTGGTAGGCTTCCTTGTTGCAACAATTTTTCTTTCCATTTTTCTTGACAACCTGAATGCCTTCTCCAATGAATCAGGTTCCCAAAGGCGATGTTATCCTTTAAAGTCCATATGAACACATCAATTATATGCTCCTCTATAATATCTTTTAACCTTATGTTCAATTTTTGAAAGTCCTCAATGTGCTCCATCATTAAACCCTTTTGTTTTAGATTTATCAATTAGCTAAAAAAAGTGTTGCTTTTTTAATCCTCATAATGTGCTATCATTTCGTCCGTAAAATTAGCCCAAGTGACAATTTTTTTATGAGAACAAAGCCATCGATACCATACAAACTAATTTGGTTCCAAATATAAAGTTGCAATGTGTACCTTTTGTGTGTTTTGGACATTACGGAGATCGAAAAATTGTTCCATTTGTAGTATCCGTGTTACAGGATCCTTGCCATCAAACTTCTTCATATCGATCTTTGGAACATGGTGGTTCTTTGATCCAACGTTAGAGTCTATGAAATCATGATTAAAATTTATTTTGTTCTCATCACGAGTTTCCTTTACTACACTTTCACCATTAGTAAGCATTTCTTGTAGAAACTTTGTCAAATCTGTCTTCAAATCTTCCATCTTAGCTTCCACACCATCCATCTTAGCGTCCACGCCATCCATCTTAGCTTCTATGCCTTTCTTTAAACCATCCATATTAGCTTTCATGCCATACATCTTAGTTTCTACATCCTTATTTAAACCATCCATCTTAGCTTCTATTACTTTTTGTGCGAGTAAAATTTGTTGCACTTGGTCTCAAAAATTTTATATATCATGTTGCATTTCTTCCTCTTCTTCATGAGTCATGCTAGAGCTTTTAGGTTGCTTACTAGGTGTTTCCATTTTCTTTCTTCGAGGCGTCAATTACTGATAATAATTCTTCATTATGCCCTTTGAATTCCTTCAAACTAATTTTTCAAACCAAACTTATGCAAAATTTAAAAAAAAAAACAACACACCTTTTTTCACTTTGTAGGACCTCGATATTGAATCTGTTGTATCTCTATACTTTTCAATATCCAACGTCTAAAATTTCTTCTTACATTAACCCTCTGAGTACTCTTTCTAACCCCACAATTCTAACCAATATTGGATTCTCCAATGAAGAGTTATGTTAAATCTCCCACGATGACTTGATTATAGACTGGTTCAGTAGAGCGATCTTGTACGAAGTGCCACATGTCACTATTTTTACCTTAGAATTTGAAACTGATACACAAAAAAGTATAGTTTTTCCTCTTTCTTTAATGTCTTACGAAATTTCAATCTGATGCTCAGAAACAAAGTTATGATGATTTTCCCCAAGTCTCTTGTTTGTGATATAATTGGGGATCCTACAGAAACCCTAACTTCCTTGGATCATATCACCAAAAATATAGCGATACAAGATCTGAAATTTGGATCTACTGTTCATAAATATTTTGGAACAAATGGTTTTTTTTGTTCGCTTCTGAAACATTGCAGAAAAATATTTATAGCGAAAATTCCATGATGACCTGTTTGGAGCAACGAAACCCTAGAATCCAACCTCTGATACCAAATGTTATGAAACCAACTCACAAAAGGATACAAAAGAGACATAAGTGCCTTAGAATTCATCCTTTTAAGGGGGAAACCTCCTTTACATTACACAAATGAACAATTCTTGGATGATACAAATGAAAAAACCTCCTTTCTATATATAGGAGTCTAAGGGGTCACAATATAACCAAAGCCAACCTAACAATAATAATATAAGGGCACAAAAATAACAATAGTGAGCTTCTATGGGGAACAATAATAACAATATGGGGACAATAGGGGCATAAAAATAGCAATAAGGGATACAATGACAATATTAATGGGGGAATCACTAATATTATTGGGACCTAACAGCTACTTTCTTGTGTGGTTTTGGAAATGGTGGTACAGGTAGTTGAGTGGGAATGGATCTTTGAGATGGATGTGGTTGGGGTCGTGTTTGTGGTGGAGGTGAATGGTAGGGATAGAATGGATTTGGATATGGAGGATATTGAGGAAAATATTAAGGATATTGTGGATGACTCCCATAGTTCCTTGCCAACCTTGTTTCCAAGATTTGGGGTTGAGATGGTCAAGGTTGTCAAGGAAAGGGTTTGTTCCAATTACTTTGAGATGGATGTGCATAATCATGAAATTTTTAATTAGGCTCTTACATCATATCAGGTTGAATAGGTTGTCATGGTCATCTTGGAGCTACATAACATAGTTGCATTGGAAATTGACTTGCTCCACTGTCATGTTCGTAAACTTCCTTCAACCTTGGCAATGAGGGGAAAAATTTAACATCTTGTGATTCTGTATGGACAGCACAAATATCAACATGTTCTTTTTTCTCATTTTGTATTCTTAACATTTCTACTTGTTCACTTAGATTGCTAAGAATTTTTGTTTTATAGTTATCAAGAAAATTTCCAAGTTTAGCTTGACTTACCGATCTTGATGTTGATTGACTTACTCTTGCCCTTCCTCTTGATATGTGTTTGCATGTTTCACAAATTTCTTCAAATGATAATTGGTATACGTCACCTCTACTCATGAGTTCAAGGATATCAATCCATTCATCCCTAATTGTTATAAGTAAGAGGGCTTTTAGTGTGTCAAATCCTAAATGATGTAGTTTTTCCCTCTTAACATTATACACGAACCTCTCTATTATATCTTAAAGGCTTTCATCTTCATTATGATTCATTCTTAATATTTCTTCTTTAAGATCATGATCTTTATATTTTTCTAGAAATATATTTTGCATATCATTCCATGATCTTGTTGAATTAGTCCCTAAACTCATGAACCATTTAAGAGCTCTATCCTTCAATGTTGCTGGAAACAATCTTAATTTTTGAGTGTTTAATAAGTAACCATAAGATCTACAAACAATTTCAAAAGAGAAAGAGAAAGGTTTATGGATCCTTTAACCTTAGTCCATGAAAGTTTGGAAGAAAAGATGGAGGGATGTTCTTCATATGCACACTGACATCGGTATCTTGAATGGGAAATCCAAGAGGATCTTCTTCATTATCATTATATCCATCCATTTCTTCTAGCTTTTCTGTCACCTCTTATTCTTCTATCTACAAAAGTGGATGGTGGTGTGGCTCTTACTAAACCACGTGATCAAATTTGGGGGGGGTGGTGCGGGCGGCGGGTGGGGTGGTTGTTGGATAAGTACTCTTTTTTTAAATAAGAATGCTAATGAAATGAAATTTTATGTTTTTGAAATGAAATATGCCTAATGCAAATCTTTTTTTGTTTTTGCAGAAAGTAAAACAAATTAATCAATTATGGAAGAAAGCAATGTATACTTTGACACCTCCTTGGCAACGGTGCCAAAAAGTGATGAGCCTCAGTATTGCAACAAGAATGTTTCAACTCCCAAGGCTACCAACTTTAATTATCAACTCGAGGTTCGTACAAACTTAAGATGTATCGTCACTATATGTGCAACATACAATGTGTCATTCATTTGTTGTCATGATGTAATGGAGTGCATATAATGAAATCAAATCCTAACTAGTTGCAGAAATAGAAATGCTTGAAAATGAAACCTTAACCTATTGCAAGAAAGAAAATTCAAGGAAGGAAAAAATATTCTAATTGCATAAAGTAAATATCAGTATCTAAATATCAATCATTACATTTAAAAGAGTTTAGATCTATTGACAGAGTACATTGGATGTGGCATCAAGAAAATCATTATTGTATTAACCAATTCATAAATTTGTCCATTCACCCAATTCGCTAATATTTTTTGCATGGGTAAAAAGGCAAGTCCTAAGTGGTATTTATTCCCCCTAAACCATTTATTTAGAGCCTATCGATCATGATTCAACCCTAAGGGACAAAAACCAACATTTTTTAGCAAATCTAAGCGAGTATATATATGTTGGGAGAGTGTTATAAGAAGATAATTCATCTAATTACCAAGAAAATCATATCCAAATTGGATGGGACAAAAAAAATTATTAACTAGGATGTCTTAGGTCTCCATTCCAAGTGGAATCGCTCAAAATTACCCTTGTTAACACATGCTAAAAAATAGTAGAAAATTATTAGTCTAAAATCTAGAAATTCGAGAACAAGTGAACTAGTTAATCTATCAAATGTCTAACCTAATCAAGTGATAATTCAATGGAATAAAATTTTTTATTAACTAGAATTTTTTTTTAATCTAATGCAAGTGGAATAAACTTGATTGGATCTCTTTAGAATGTTCTAAAAAGTAGTATAAATTTATCAATATTCTCCACATGGAACTTCCACAAATTTAGATTTGAGAATAAGAAAACTAATCCAAGTGGCTCAATGATTACTATGACCTTCCAAATTTGTTAAAAGGATGAAATAATTTTTTTATCCTGTAAAAGAACTTACTTCAACCATTTAATACAATCCTACAACAAGAAATCATCAATACAAAATGCAGAAATAGAAAAATACAAGAACAATAGATGCATGTGAATAAGAAGTGAAAGGAAAAAAATTAAAGCATACAAAAGGGATCTGAGGCTCTTGGGATGGCCAAGCCCAAGGAAACTCAGATTCCCATGAAGGATACCAAGATTTAGAAGCTTAAAATGGCACCAATCTTCATTGTTTCCATCAATACAATTACATCCCTGCAAGAAATGAAAGTGGAGCTGCAAAAATATGAGTTCTTTCCACAAGAATACTAAAGAAAAAATCAACCCCTAGAGGAAAATTTGACTTGGTACTTATACAAAATGATTAGGAAGCAATCCCCATGAAAGGAGGAAGCTTTCCCCTCCAAAATCCCTTAAATATTAGATCTAGTTCCCAACACTAAGAATCTGCATTAAATGACAGGGAACACATTCCTAGATTTTCTGAATCATTGGAGTTCCAAAATTTGTGCATGATTTCATGATATGTTGTTGATTATTATTCAATATTTATCCTCCTGTAGTAGGAATCAAGTCCCTAAATTATCTCCTCCTCCAAATCTTCATAATCTGCCCAATATTCTCACACTATTCTACAAAAATAAATAATATTAGGTACAAATATGCAATTATTCATAAACCTTCCTAATGAACATATTAAAGCTAAAAAACATTATTAAATGTAGAATGAGAGGTTTAATATAGACTTGTTGTGCCTAAGAAAGGTTATATAGGCCTTAATTTATGTCTAAATTGGAGGACCATTGATGAGCCCCAAAAATGGATAATTATATGGGTTCATTCAACCTCCTAATTTGACTTAATCCACCATTCTCACTAGTTTATTGCATGTTTTTTTATTATATTTATGCTAATAGAGTGAATTTGGTTAGTCATTATGCCAACAAGTCTAATGTGTGCTTTGTGTAGCCTTTTTGGTCAATTTGGAGACAAAATTGAAGGTTTTAATGAGCATTTGGCAGCCAAATTCGTGGGAGAACAAGGGAGAGGATTTGTAGGAAGGTGTCCCATTCATTTATGGGCCCTTACCTCAAATTCTTCTCCATCAGCTCGAAGTTAAAAGGCCACCAAATCAATTATCACAAGGGCAGCCAAGCAAGTCAAGTAGGATTGATGTTAACTGGAATTTTTGGGAAGCCGAGTCCCTAAAGTTTAGGAGGACTGTTGGGGTCCTCAACTTGTATAAATAAGAGGGCTTAGGGCCTCATTTCAGTTAGTCATTTTGGTTAGCCAGTAGTTAGTCATTGTTGTATTCATTTTGTAGTCATTTTGTAGTTCGATTTTTAGGCAATAGATTAGCTTTGCTTTCAGCACATTTTCAAGTTCTCCTTGTGGACAGTTTTTGGAATGTAACATTTCTTTTGATCAATAAAGATGAATCCAGCTTTGCACCAGCTCTAAATCTCTCTTAGGAGGCTGTAGGTCTTGGGGTTGGGCCCATCTCAAGTGCCCAGTACCTCCTTTGTTCACTTTTATGTGTTTTTGTTGCATTCCTAAAATAAAATCTGTTATTTAGATTTAAATCTTGTTTTGTTATTTGGGTTGTTTTTGATGAGTAAAATATCTTTTCATGCTCAGATTTAGTTGATAGGTTGTTAACAGAAAATTCTTCAAGAAAAGGGCCATCAAACATCTGTGGTTTCACCTCTCCCTCAGTGGGACCAAGAGCTGTGACTAGGATGACTTTGCTGCCCACAAAAACATTGATTTTACTTTGCCATGCAATCACTAGTGTTTGATTTTCATGTGTAGAAGTTGGTTACAAGTTCAGACTTTCATTTTCTTAGTTGCATGAGATAAAATACATGGTTTCATTGCAGGTCACACTTCTGTTCATTCTCTTTACTGGCAGCTATCATATTAGGTCAACGTAACTAGGTCTTTGAATTTACAAGTCTTTGTTGGTTCAGATTGGAAAAACGACTTGCAGAGTACCTGTACCACTTCTTCATCTACTTATTCTCCATCAGCACCATCCACTCCACCCTCTACTTAGAATCCTTGCCTCACGTTTGCCATTTGCTCCCACAACCCTAATTTTTGTGCAACATTGCTTCAGTCTTCCTTGAACAAATCCCACCATCCTTGCCAATCCTCAGCTCCATTCCCCAAGTCCTGGACCTCTTCACACCCCTATTTCACCTCTATACCCATTCCTCCATCTTTTTCCCTCCATCCATGCTCCAAAATCCCATTTCTGAACATCCTGTAGAAAAATTACAGAACATCCTGTAGAAATTCCTGAACATCCTGTAGAACCCCTGCAGACTTCCTGTAGAAGCTCACGAATGAGGTTTCTTGAAGGCCAAACTCAATGAAACTCTCAGTAAGGGTGCTAGGGACCCCTTAGGCCCTCTCTAAACCTTCCTGACCTCTTCCAAGCATTTCCTCTCGCCAATCCACCTATGTACAGTCAAAAGCCAGTTAAAAGCACATGCATGATAATTCTAACAACTTAATCAAAAATACAAAAAAATGTTTTCTTCAGATAGAAGTAGTTTAGACACATGTATTTTACCTTCCTAGAAGTCAATGGCATCTCATTTAGTAGCTTGCATCGTCCTTCTTGCATCAATAGGACTAGCTGGTAGAATTAGGGTTTGCTAGGGTTTGCGTTTCTTTTTTGCTTTCAGTTTCTTTCCGCAAGTAGATTAGTTTCCTTTGAGTTAGCTTTCATCCATCAGTTAAAAATCTTCTTCTACGAGCTCATAGAAGTTGGCTTAAGCTCTTAGCGAACTTGTGCCAGCTAACCAAGTGACAGTTGTGGCAAGAGCTAGTACTTGTGCATACAGCACCGTCGCTTCCGAGTTTGTTACGAACTATCGGGTTGATAAAATTAAAGAAGGGAGTTCCAGGAGTTGCAGCATTATTGCTGCAATACTGGGGCCCACCATCTTTTTGGCGTTGTTGCTGGGGAAGCGTCAGAGTATTGGTGATTGCTTCTATTTTTCTATTTTCTACTACAACCTTGTACTAATTAGTTTATTTCATTTCCATTCTGCAATTTCAATTCCGCAAAAGTAGAGTAGACATTTCCTGCTTTCATAGATTAGCATTTCAATTCCGCAATTTCAATTCTGCAAGCGTAGATTAGCATTTCAATTCCGCAAGCGTAGCTTAGCATTTCATTCCTGCAATTTCATTTGAGCAAAATAGATTAGTCCTTTCCTGTTTTCATTTCAATTCTGCATTTTCATTTCAGTAAGATAGTTAGTTGTAGTTCAATCTATTTTAGTTTTTGCAGGTACAACTAGAAAAAACAAAAATCAACCGAAAAGATTTTCTTTCATGCCTTGTAGGAGTAGAGATAAGTTAGAAAAATGATCGCACAACACCCCCACTGCGTCACACAGCCAACCTTCTCTCTTCTTCGATGGTTGTGATTAAGAAGAACCCCTGGGCAGACATCAAGGCATATTTGAAGAACCCCTAGGGGAGAAGAAGAAGAAAACATTCCTCTAGAGCAAATGGCTACAAGCAGAAATGTTTGGATCTGTACCTTATCCAGAAATGAATTTGCAAATCAGATGGAAGATTTCAAGAGCGATATGAGGCAATTTCTTGCCATGCAACTGGATACCTTACAGATCCAAAAGAATCAAGAGGAAGCCAAGACTGCTTTGGTCATCTTTTGTCCCAGGTGCACTAGAAAGCATCCTAGGAACGAATGTCCATTGTACTCCATAGAAGTGTGTTTTGTCTGTGAAGAATACCATCCTACAGATCAGTGCCCTTCCTTGCCTGGAATCAAAGTTGCATATCAAAGGGCCAAAGAAGTCACTGAACCACTCTATTTCGTGAACCAAAGGAGGTCCCATGGACCCATACCTTACCAGCATGAACTGCAAGGGACATCCGAGACCTATTACAACCCCTATCAAGCCACTTTCATGCCTTCTTGGGGTCCCCCTGCTCATCCTTCCTGGTTCACACCTCTTCCTTATTCCTTCACATATCCATATTATGCTCCTCCAGTTGCTCATTCATTTCACTCTTATGCTCAGCCACAGCCTCAGTGGAATGCACCTCATCAGGGGTGGAGGCCCTAGTACAACACTCCTCTCGCTCATTTTCCTCCACCACATGCTCAACCACAACCATCGCCTCCTGCTCCACCAAGGCAACCCCAAATGCCTGCCCAACCACAACCCCATCCACATCCATCTCAAATATACACCCCCACTCAGCTACCCGTACCACCATTTCCAAAACCATACAATGGAGTAGCTCAATCCAATTGCAAATCTGAGGCACAACATGTCCAAATGACTCATCTTGAGCTCAATGATCTTCACCATAGCTCAGGAAGAGTATTGCAAAAAAGAGATTATCTTGAAAGCAGTGAAGGACCACAACCAGTAAAAGAATATTCAAAAGAGGATAGCAAAGAACCATGGGCTGCACTTGATGAAGAAAAGAGATCAGAATCAGAGATCGAGAAATCTCCCTCATGGTCACCATCAAATCGCCATTTATTCAAGAGAAAGATCGGCAAAAATAGGAAGATGAGAAAGTCATGGTAGAAGGTGACATGGAACATGATCCACATCAGCCAAAGGACCAAGGATATCAGAGCTACATTGGGATATGGTTTCAGATGGTCACTAAGTTGCAGCGGTACTCTCTTCCTCAGCTATGTTTGATCCCTTCAAAGTCAGATCATTTGGTCTCTGAAGTCCAGATAACTGTGAAATCATGCATTTCAAGCCTCCACATCATTATGTTTCTAATCTCGATGTGCACATGGCTCCATTGGAAGTATTCTTATACTTGAGAACGATTTTGTTTTTCAAGTAGGGTAGGGTAGAAAAAACAAGAAAAAAATGGAAAAAATGGAAATAAAAGAAAAATCTATGGTGAAAACCTCAAAAAAAAAGAGAAAAGAAAAAAGAATAAGATCCTTCGGTGAAAACCTCCCTTGGAGGCGCCTAGGGCAGGGAATTAGAGTGAAAACCTCCATGAGGTGCCCTAGTTGTTTTTCAAAAAAAAAGCGAAAAAGAAAAAGAAAAATAAACCTAATTTCCATTGACTAATTGCAGGTTGCAAGAGGGACATTGCAGGTTAGGAGGATCGCTCAAACCAAAGACAGAGGAAGTTCTGTATTTCTACAGGAAACATCCTGTAGAACCTTTGGACGGACCAAATTCAATTTTAAAAGGGAATCTGATGGTGGGAATCTGTTGGTTAGGTCTGCAAGCACCTCTGTGTCCATCCCTCACCTTTCTCCATCATTTTTCCACCTCATTGTGCTTCTACAGGAAGTTCCTATAGAAATTGTAGGAAGCTAGAAATGGATTTCAAAAAGGTTGTTTGGCAAACATTGTAGCTTCCTCAAGGGTTCAGAAGTCCTCCTACAATCTTCAAACTCCTTCTTTATCATCTCCATACCTGCATCACAGCCCAATTTCATTTTTCTTACCATGCAACAAAACTGCAGAATGCCTTGAAGCAAAAATACCTAGAACAGAATATGTTTTTGCCCTAACTTGAAAAACATGCATCCATTTGAAAAACCATTTTACGGGGAATCATACAAGGGTGATGGTAACATGCCTAAGCTGTTTCAACCAATTCTATTACACGGTTTCCAAGAAATCAGCCTCCCTCACCATCAACCATTTTTTCATTTTCTCCATATCCGTGCATCCGTTTCAAAATCTGTTTCATGGGGAGATGCATATGGGTGATAGTAACCTACCCAAACAGTTTCAGCCAATTCCGATGCACGGTTTCCAAGAAATTGATCTCTGAAATCTTCAGCCATTTTCCATTTTTCTCGAAATCTGTGCATCCATTGATCGCAATTTTTCTATTGGAGGTGCATCATGATGATAGGAACATGTCAACAAGTTTCAGATTGATCCGATCTTTTGTTTGGGAGCAATGGTGAAAACAAGTTTCAGTCTTGTGAAAATTCAGTAGCAGCAGCTTGAGGGTGCAGATCTGAACGTGGAAATGAACTCCTGCAGCTTAGATCCAGCTAAAGGATACCTGCACAAGAAAAATAACCACACATCACACAGCAAAGAGCTTATATCACAAAGGAGCCATCATGCAACCACCGAAACACTTGCATGCAGCAGCAAAAAGCACCTCACAGCAACCATTTGACTTCAGGTACGTGAGTAAAACTTGTTCCTCTATTGCATGAATCTAATCTAAGCACTGCATGAACGAATGAGATGGTGGGATTCAGCCAAAAAGGTAGCAAGTGTGATTGCACTCATCCAGGGATCATTAGCGCATGTGTGTAGTGAGTCACGGGAAATAAAAAAATATATATAAAAAAAATATAAAAATAAAAAAACATAGACAGTGGTAGACGTGTTGAACTCTAGCGCACAGGGCATCAATTGATTAATAGATAGAAGAAGACATGCAGTTCATAACATCACTGCAGCTCGAAAAATCCAGTGCACATGTTTTTGCCACCTCGCCACAAATCACGCAGCAACTAAAGAAGGCTCGGCTGAAACTCACGAACTGTTGTTCATCTGCACTTTCCACATCCTCAACTGAAGTGTGCACAATCAGTTAACCTATCGTCCTCCACTGAGTTTTTCTACCTATATTCAAGATTCTGCTGTGTATCAGGTTCGCTCAGAGGCGCAGGGGCACTCTACAGGCATTTCTATAGGAAGTTGTGCTACAGGAAACCCAGCATACGAAGAAGCTTGGACTGTTCACGTCGAGGGTGGAAATTCTTAGAGAGGTAGGCCTGAACATTACTTTCCCATGCAAATAATTCAAAAGGTGGTGAATTCGACGTGTTGAGGGGGTAGTGAAAATGTGAATGCAAGTCTGTCTATGAATTCAAAAGTCGTTTTCTTATTGCTGCCTGGAATTGTCTTCGTGGTCTGCATGTGAGATTTTCTCCAGGGTCTTGAATGAAAATCCTTCCTATAGAAAAATTGAGACATTGTCAAGGCTCATCGGTGAAAATTTGTGAATTTTTTATGATTGTGTGCATAACGGAGACGTAGCTCTGCGCTCTATATAGATAAATCCTGAAGTCCTCCTTCTGTACGCGAGCAGGCAAGTTCAGAACAACAAAAACAGAGTTTTTTTACCATGCTAGGAGGGTTCATTAGAAAATAACCTTCGGACTCCAAGAAATTACGGGAAACCCCTGAGGTGGTGGACTTGTTTTCCCATGCATTAGAGAATGAAATGTTGCTGAGAATAAAACATCAAGGGTTGGACATCAAACCTGAAATCATTGTGGTGACTCAGTTGATTCCTGAGGCCTATGGTACATCATGCAATCAACGAATTGAAAGAATTGGTGGAACACAACATTCAAGGATATTTTGGGTACCCTTTAGAACAGAAAAAGGAGTTCTGCAGAAATGGATTTCTCAATTTGATGTGTGACCTTACTTGGAAAGATTTTCATAGGATGTATTAAATGAAGTAACAGCAAAGCTAAAAGGTCAACCTGATCTGATCATTGGCAATTACAGTGATGGAAATTTGGTTGCATCTCTGATTTCACATAGACAAGGAATCACTCAGTGAAACATAGCCCATGCTTTGGAGAAGACCAAATACCCATATGCAGACATATACTGGAAAAATATATATATATATATATATGAAGGAAAATACCATTTCTCTTACCAGTTT
>APFE031337052.1:19736-57029 GCA_000404065.3 Pinus taeda | reverse complement strand
CTAGCTCCCTAAATCATTTCCCCTACCCCTATTCTACAAGAAACTATATAAAAACCCCAAAAAACACTAAATATCCCTTCCCATGGAACCTATATGCAAGTACTAAAAAAGTCGGGAAACCTTAGGTCCACTTGGGACCCATTGTTAGCCCCTCCGCGTTCATTTCCCTTAGGATTTATTTAACACCCTGTTAAATAAATAACTATGTTCAACCACCCTCTGCGCACATTTTATTGGGGTTTTATTAATATTTGATTGATAAAATAACCAAATCCCGAGCGCATATTACACCCATAACCTAAGGTTTTAACCACCCGAAGCTGCAAATAATTAACGATTATCGGGAACGCTTTTCCACTAAACCCCGATCATGTTGCTCGCCCGTCCACCGTAGAATTAGCCCTCCCAGATCTGACGACCCTAATGAATATCAGGTGCCCCTTCGTAGCGGTACGATAGTACCCGATGGTCGACGGTTTCACCGTCATACATCAGGATAGCTGTCGACCTCCTATTGCATCGGGCCGCCCCTGACACATACCACTCTCGTACCAAAAGTGGTTCGACGCAAACCGCTTACCACCCTCCCCACTTGCCTACGTCACCACATGACGATGCCACCACGTCACCTGCCACTATGATGTACCTGTGCCACGTCACCCACGACGTCATCACCATGCCACCGTGTCATGATGACGTCATCATCCACGTCACCCCGCTGACGTCATCCGTCGTACTGGGTCCCACCGCTGACGTCATCGCCGAAGAAAAAGAGCGAAAAAGGTGAAATCACTGCTTAGGAAGCCCGGAATGAAAATCAGGGGCAGTTTTTGATGCGCGATTAGCGCTTAGCGCTAATCGCATATCGCTAAGAAAAAATGGCCAAAATGGAAAGCCTCAATCCAGCACATGGTTTGCAGTAGTTATTTTTGCCCGAAACAAATAGAAAGGAGTGAATTGACCAGTTAAAGGGTGTCATAACAGAGTTAAAGGCCATTAAAGCCGAGTCATATCAGATTTAATAAGAGTCAGAGCCATCTAAGAGCAGTAGAACCGACTAAGAGGTGCAGATAAGATATTGAAGGCACAGTGATTGCAGATTGGACAGCAAAGCTACCAAAGGACGCCACATAGCCTCATTTTTGAAGCAGCTACCCCCAGCGCAGCATTAGATAGATATTTTTTTACATTACTTGCAAGAGAAGTTAGGTTAATTGCAGTTATTTCCTCAGATCTTCTATCAGATCTATTTTTGTAGATATTTTTCCTATAAATACATCCCTGGAAAATGTAATAAGTGTTGGTTGGTGTGTTGGTTGATGATTTCTTCTTTATGAACTACGTTATAACATATCAGACTGTGCTAATACAAATGGCGGTTAAAGATCATTGTGTTTGAATGATCTGAAGGTGGATTGGATGTTCTGGGACTTGCTACAGAATTCATGTGTCATCCTATGGAACAATAAGTTATACTAAACTGTGTTTGATGTTTTCCATTTTGTAAATCTCATCTATGTTTTATGATCTTGGTAACAGAGAAGAAGAATAGCATAGGATTTGTATGAATGCACCTTATGTTCAATCTCTGTTATTAATTATGTTTTCTTCAGGACTAATCATGAATATGAATTCTTAACTGCTCATGTTTGCACTAGTTCTCTCATTTTGAATACTTTTTAGGAATTATTAATTGCTCCTGCACAATATTCATCCATTTTCCCTCTGTCGGTATAGTGAAAGATTCTTGATTGCCTTTCATTCCCTAACTTCATTCCATCATTAACAGATTTGAAAGTTGTTCCTAGCCTGCCTATCCTGCTCTGTGGTACTACCTTTTCACCAAGAAACTCTTTCAGTAATTACACTTGCAGTGACTCCATTGCCCAATGGAAAAAATAGTTATACACTTGCATCCCAGTTTTGTCTGAGATCACCATCCCACCAAACTCAAATAAAACCCATGTGCATCATATCTAGCCTAAAATCATCCCTTAAACAAAGCTAAATCCCAAAGAGAGAGCCCTCTCTCACTGTTGGTAGGCTAGGACCTGCAGTCCAAAGCTTGGTTTGTGGTTACCTCGGTCGTATTCCCTTAGGAGTCAAAGGGAACAACCTGAGCGATAACATAATGGCGACTCCACTGGGGAGCTAAATCGTTTTGTTCATCACTGTAAATCCCCATTTTGATCAGTTTGCCTCTAGAAAAAGTCTCTTGAAAAATCCCAAAAAATCAAAAAATCTCAAAAAACTCAAATTTTTTTTTTTTCCTGAAGAAACTTCCCCTTTCTTCGGATCTATTTAACATATTAGCTCAGATATGTGTTGGTGGATAGAGATCAAACCCTTCAAAGTTGATTTATCCACCTGGCGACTCCACATAATCCTCATAATAAAGACTCCGCTAGAGAAATGAACCCAAGAGAAATATACGAGAAGATCAGGCTTTTGACCTGGATTACTATCCAAGAGTTCATGTTCTTTCTCTTCCATAAAATTTTGTTGTGTATATTGTATTTTAAAAACAATTTTAAATTAGATTTTAATGATTTTCCTTTTGAAAATGTTGTTGAAAAGCCTCCTTGCACATTAGAACAGCAGCCTTTAAATGCTGTTGAAAATCATCATAAAGCCAAGGAGGAAACAAATGTCAAAGCCAAACATTCTATCCTTGTTCATATCAAGCCCATTCAGCCAATCCCTGTACATAATCTCGTGCCTCGTAAGGTTCCTGATAGATATAAGCCTCTTGTTTTGCCTCCCGTGCTTAATCCTCTGCCCAAAAATCATCCTGAGTATCTCCCAAGATTTGATGGAGAGAATGGTATTACTGCGCAAAAGCATATCCAAGCCTTTGAAGACTATCTTAATATATTTGAAGTGGAGGACGAGGATGTTAGTATCAGGTTGTTTGCCCTTTCTTTGCAAAGCGAAGTTAGGACTTGGTTTAAAGCATTGCCTTAGGCTAGCATCTCTAATCTTCAGCAGTTTTCCAAGCTCTTCCTTGATAGATGGATGATAAAACTTAATTTCCTCTTGCTCATTGAAGAATATAATCAGTTAGAAAGACGTCCAAATGAATCTGTTCAGCAATTTTTTGATCGATTCAATCAAGTTTATCATTCTATGCCTTTGAATATTAGACCTCCCCCTGATTTAGCTCTATTGCATTATCCAAGAGATTTTAAGCCGGAAATCGAGTTCCATTTGAGATAAATATGTCCGTCCACTTTGAAACAGATGCAGGACATAGCTGTGGACATGGACGCAAATCTGAAGATGAGACAGGAACGCCGCAAAGCAGAGCAAGAAGAAAAACTTCATGGTTTGTTACAAAAGTCAGAGGAAATGATCACAATGAAAGTTGAATCTTAGAGCGCAAGAACACATCTGTTGTGCAAGAGGAAAGTAATGTTATTCATGAACAAACTTGCCAAAAAACAGATGACATATTCATACACCCAGATGTGAAGGAGCAGTCTCCTGATATACTATATGAATATAACAGCTTCTCTTCTTTCAACTGCTTGCCAAAATACGATGAGTATGATGATGATTATGAGCCTAATGACAAAATCAGCCTTGCAGAGGAGTCAGAGCCTATTTTGGCAGAAAGCACAGTTCAGGATTAGTAGCCTAAAATCAATGATCAACGTGCCTATCTCAGCTATGAAGTAAAGGAGGAAAGTGCAGAAAATTTTGATTTCAGCGAAGGAACTTTACCTTTCTGTGTTGATTATTTTCAATTTATTAAGGAGAACTATCATGCAGTTAATAAGCAAGTATCAGCAAGTGTTGATATTGATCATCTGGATGAAGCCCAAATCATTGTTCAAAATATATTGCCTCTAGTTTTGCAGCCCCAAAGAGCCATCGAATATCAGATTGAGGAAGATTCGAAGCGGTTGTTTGTGACCAAGTGATCCAAGTGGATCCCCTGCCTCTTTGTTTTCAGCCATCTGAGTTTTTCGAAGAAGAAGAGGAGCAGCCTACGCAGATCAGTCAAGGGCCATATGAGCCTGTTTATAATAAATTGCAAATATCATTTCATGTTTTATATGATTCATGCGCTGATAGGGTCTATGAAGAAGTAAAGAAGTGCTCTTCTCCATTAGCAGGTTGTGTGCCTCAATATCAAAATGTTGATGATATCCAGTTTCCAAGGCATGATAGTGATCCCAAACTTTTGTACAGTTCTTCAATTCATCCCAGCAATTGTATATATATGTTGCGGGACCCTTTTGTACAGTTTCTTGTTTCAGCAAAGAAGGTCAGCATTTTTCTGATCTTCTCAAAAGTTAACAAAGTTATATCTGATGGCAAGATCTCCATTTTTACCACCAGCAAGCACAAACAGCAAAGCTCACCGATGTTTATAATGCTTAAATGGCTGCACTGGCTATTTGATTTCACCTAACAGCAAAGTAAGTGCTGATTAGAGTAGATAGGTAGGATTTCAGTTTTCTGTTTGGATAGCAAGCTTGCTGCAGTTGAAGCTCGAAGTAAAGGCCCTAAGCTCTTCAATTCTGTTGTCATGTTCATAAATAAAGCAGCCAGCAAAGGGAAGTTTTCAGAGTACAGCAACAACTAAAGATTAAGGCATTCTGACCTGTTGTTCTTGACTTTTCGCAAGAAAAAGCTATCCCCAAGTGGAGCCACTGTTAGCCTCCTGCTCATAGCAGGTATTCATCTTTCATGATCGACATTTCTACATACCAAATATGTCATACTTTTCATGCTGCAATGTTCCATATTTGCTACTGAGGCCAAAGAAGTGTCCATGAGAGTGTGCTAGTCTAAGTGCCTCTGTTGTATTCTAATTTTGATGAGTTATTCCATTTTTGAAGAATTTTCAGTTAAAGGGAGGTCCAAACAGCTTAATCTTGGTCTCCCTAGGTTTTAATTTCCTGTTGTAGAACATAGAGAATCATTATCTGTCCAAACAGCTTAATCTTGGCAGATTCCTAGATAGGAAGAGAAGCAAGGGTGCTCAACAGCCTAATCTGAGCCCCTGGATGAAATAAGTATAGATGTAGATAGGAGGCCAGTAAAAAAGAAAAAAGTTGAAAAGCTGGGTTTGCTAGTTCAAGTGCACCCAAACCAAAAGAAGAAAAAATGGTAGGTAAAGTAGGCTGGGTAAGTAGTTTTGTGGTTGCAGAAATCAAGCTATGTGATCCATTTCATGTTTTCAAGTGTTATATTTAGCCAGATCACAGTTTTGAGGCACTTATTCATTTTGATCAGATCAAGCAAGGCATCTCTAACTTCCCCTTCTTCTTATTTCCCAAATCACTCACTAACATCCCCTTGAGGACCTTGGGATCTGCCCAACCAATCCTATTTTCACTCCATTCTTGTTAAAAACCAAGTTGACATCTGAGTTGACTTAGTCAAAAGAAGCCACATTTCTTGTGTAAAATTAATCTTTACACAATCCATTCATTTCCCTATGCTTAAGTCTCCATTCTATAAACTTAGCATACATCCATTTCCTTTTTTCCATATTAACATCTAACCCTATTAACTAGCTCCCTAAATCATTCCCCCTCCCCCTATTCTACAAAAAACTATATAAAAACCCTAAAAATACTAAATATTCCTCCCCATGGCAACTATAGCTATATAAACATAAGTCGGGAAACATTAGGTCCATTTGGGACCCATTCTTAGCCCCTCCACGTTCATTACCCTTGGGATCTATTTAACTTCTAGTTAAATAAATAACCATATTAACCCCCCCCCTCCACCCCCGCACATGAAACTATACCATACCCCGCGCATGCATTTCCTTTGGATTTTATTAACGTCCGATTAATGAAAAACCATAGTCCCGCGCCATAAAAACATTTAACCCAAAACCTAAGGTTTTAGCCACCTACAGCCACGAATAATTAACGTTTATCGGGTGCGCATTTTTATTAAACCCTGATCATGTTGCCCTCCCGTCCACCGTACTATTGGCCCTCCCAGATCCGACGGCCCTAATGAATATCGGGCGCCCCTTCATAGCGGTACGATAGTACCCGATGGTCGACGGTTTCACCGTCGTACACCGGGACAGTTGTCGGCCTCCTATTGCATCGGGCCGCCCCTGACACATACCACTCCCGTACCAAAAGCGGTCCGACGCAAACCACTTACCACCCTCCCCGCTTGCCTACGTCACCGCATGACGATGTCGCCACGTCACCTGCCACTGTGTTGTACCTGCACCATGTCACCCCATTGACGTCATCACCCTGCCATCGTGTCATGATGACGTCATCATCCATGTCACCCCGCTGACGTCATCTGCCATACTAGGTCCCACTACTGATGTCATCCGCCGTACTGGGTCCCAATGCTGACGTCATCCGCCGTACTGGGTCCCACTGCTGACGTCATGCTGACGTCATCCGCCGAAAGAAAAGCGCGAAAGGCGAAATCGCTACTTAGGAAGCCCGGAATGAAAATCTGAGGCAGGGGCCAAAATGGAAAGCCCCAGTCCAGCACCTGGTTCACAGCAACTATTTTTGCCGTAAAGAGATAAAAAGGGTGATTTAGCAGTTTAAAGAGGATCAGCAGAGAAAGAGAGTCCTGATTCAAGTGTTAAAGAGTATGAGAGGAAAGATAAAGCCTAGATTCAATTAAAAAGGTATCAGTGAAGCGGCAAAGAGTATCAAATCGACAATATCAAAGCATGTGAACATTAAAAGCCTCCATCAAAGTCAAAGAAAGCAGTGAAGCCACTTAAGGCTCTCAGATCACAGTTAATGCACATCAAAGCCACTCAAGAGCAGTGGAGCAGAGACCAATGCGCAGTTATGATAAATGGCCAGCGCATAACAGCAAAGGACACATAGCCTCATTTTTTGAAGCAGCTGCCCCCAACGCAGCATTACATAGATATTTTTTACATTACTTGCAAGAGAAGTTAGGTTAATTGCATTTATTTCCTTAGATCTTCTATCAGATCTATTTTTGTAGATATTTTGCCTATAAATACAGCCCTGAACAATGTAATAAGGGTTGGTGGGTGGTTTGGTTGATGATTTACTCTTTCTGAACTACGTTGTAACATATCAGACTGTGTTAATACAAATGGCTGTTGAAGTTCACTGTGTCTGAATGATCTGAAGGTGGATTGGATGTTCTGGGACTTGCTACAGAATTCCTATGTCATGCTATGGAACAATAAGTTTATACTAAACTGTGTCTTATGTTTTCTATTTTGTAAATATCATCTATGTTTCATGATCTTGGTAACAGAGAAGAAGAATAGCATAAGATTTGTTTTAATACACCTTATGTTCAATCTCTGTTATTTATTATGTTTTCTTCAGGATTAGTCATAAATATGAATTCTTAACTGCTCATGTTTGCACTAGTTCTCTCATTTTGAATACTGTTTAGGAATCCTTAATTGCTCCTACACAATATTCATACACTTTCCCTCTGCCAGTATAATGAAAGATTCTTGATTGCCTTTCATTCCTTCACTTCATTTCATCATTTCCAGATTTGAAAATTGTTTCTAGTCTGCCTATCCTGCTCTGTAGCACTACCTTTTCACCAAGAAACTCTTTCAGTAATTACACTTGTAGTGACTCCATTGCCCAATGGAAAAAATAGTTATACACTTGCATCCCAGTTCTGTCTGAGATCACCATCCCACCAAACTCAAACAAAACCCATGTGCATCATATCTAGCCTAAAATCATCCCTTAAACAAAGATAAATCCCAATGAGAGAGCCCTCTCTGACTGCTCGTAGGCTAGGACCTGCAGTCCAAAGCTTGGTTTGTGGTTACCTCGGCCGTATTCCCTTAGGAGTCAAAGGGAACAACCTGACTGATAACACGGGCCAGTGCCTCGAAATTTTTTGTTTTTGGACCCTATATTAGGTTAGGCAGACCTACCTATGGTTTTGTGCATGATTTTTCGCACATGGTTTTGGACGCAATGGTTTTCGGTCCATCATATTGTAACATTGAAAGGAATATAATGAAAAATCAAGCTAGTAGTCCTGGTTTTGGGATCTAGGGGAAAATCTCTGTGTATATGTGTTTTATGTGTTATGCTCTTGCATTCTTTATTTTCTATGTTTTTGAATTCGTATACAGGTAATTTCTGTACAGGGTTAAAACCTACATTTGGTATCAGAGGTGTTTTGGCTTCAAGGGGACACCTTTGGTGTTGAGGGGTTTCGCTCGGGCCTGTGGTAGACCCTGTTTAGTGGGAGATCTGCGGCATCGATTCTGGTGAGCAGTGGAAAGATAGAGATCGAGAAATTTAATGCTCAGAGTTTTGAGTTGTGGAAACTCAAGATGGAGGATCTGTTGGTGGATAAAGATTATTGGATCATGGTAGATCCGGGTACTAAACCAACAGGAGAGTCTGATCAAGAATGGAAGAAGTTGGATCGGAAGGCAAAGAGCACAATACAATTGTGTGTCTCAAATTCAGTATTGCTGAATATATTAGGGGAAGCTATGACGAAGGCTTTGTGGGACAAGTTAGGGACTTTGTACCAATCTAAGTCTCTGGTGAATAAACTATTCCTACGAAAAAAGTTGTATAACCTAGGGATGAAAGATGGAGACTCGGTGATAGAGCATCTGTATGCATTTAATATTGTGGTAAGTCAGTTATTATCTGTTGATATCAAAATTTCAAATGAAGATGAGTGCATTAGTTTGTTGTGTTCTCTACCAAATTGGTGGGATAGTTTGGTTATTGTAATAGGTAGCAATGATACTCCCTTGCAGTTTGATGAAATACTTTCATCCTTGCTGACGGAGGAGATGAGACAGAAAAATATAGAGAGCCAGAATGGTGATGCCTTATCTGTACAAGGACGGTCCAAGAACAAAAACAAAAATAAGTCATTGAGTGGGAGATCTAAATCTAGAGGGAGATCTAAATCTCAAGGAAAACCTGTAAAGGTGGCTAGAAATGCGGAAAGGAAGGGCACTACAAGAGGGATTGTAAATCTAAAGCTCCTAACAAAGGAAATGGATCTGATGATGCTCCTTTTGTAGAGGCAAAAACCACCTCAGATGAAGGTGGGTATGTGTGCTTGGCTTCTTCAAGTACACATGTAGATCATGAGGCATGGTTGATTGACTTAGGTGCATCCTTTCACTTCACTCACCATAGAGAGTGGTTCTGTGAGTATGAGAAATACGATGGTGGTGATGTCTTCGTAGGGGATGATAGGAAGGCTAGAATCGTTGGTCGGAAAAAAGTAAAGTTGAAGTTGCAAGGTGGAAGGGTTAGAACACTTCCGGGTGTTCTACATATTCCTGCATTGGCAAAAAGTCTGATTTTTGTAAGCAAGCTGGATGATGCAGGTGTAAAAATAGTGTTCGACAAGGATACCTACAAGATGGTTCGAGGAGCACTGGTATTGACGCGGGGAGTTTGGATTGGAACTTTGTACAAGCTTCAAGGTAGCACTGTTGTTGATGGGTGCAACAGTTCTCTGGTTCCTGAAAGTGGAGCAGAAAATCTAGTGGTCTTTGGAGAGAAGACCATGCTATGGCATCAAAGGCTTGGACATATTGGAGAGAAGGGAATTTGAATACTTCATTGTAAAGGTATGGTGGAAGGTATGAGTAATAGCTTTCTGGATTTTGATTTCTTTGAAAATTGTGTATATGGGGAAAAAATTGGGTTAGTTTCCCCTCTAGTGCTAAGAGGGCGAAACATATATTAGATCTTGTGCACAGTAATGTTTTTGGACCTATGAAGGTTCCATCACTGGGTAAGTCTACGTACTATGTATCATTTATAGATGACTTCTCAAGGAATACATGGATATATTTCCTTAAGAAGAAATCTGAAGTCTTTAATAGGTTTAAAGAATTTAAGTCTCTGGTGGAAAACCAGACAGAGAAGAGGATAAAGGTGTTGAGGATAGATAACGATGGAGAGTTTTGTAGTAAGGAATTCGAAGAATTTTGTAAGAAGTGTGGTATAGCATGGTAGAATACTACTCCATATACACCTCAGCAAATTGGAGTTGCAGAAAGAATGAAGAAGACGTTGATGGAAAGGGAAAGAAGCATGCTTAGTGGTGCCAGGTTAGGACAGGAATTTTGGGTAGAGGCGGTGGAGACCGCATGTTTCCTGGTCAACAGATCACCTTCATCTATGTTGGAGGATAAGACTCCACAAGAGGTATGGACTGGTAAGAAACCCTCTCTTTCACATCTGAGGGTATTTGGATGTGATGCATATGTACATGTTCCAAAAGAAAAATGAACCAAGTTGGATAGTAAATCTGAAAAGTGCATCTTTATTGGGTATAAGGGTGGTTTAAAGGGCTATAGGCTTTGGAACCCAGTAACAAGGAAGGTTGTGTACAACCGAGATGTGGTGTTTAGAGAGGTGAAAGATGTTATTAAACATGAAATCCAACCAAAGGAATGTAAGAAGAAAGAGTTTCAGCTAAAGGAGGAAGAATCATACTCTACAGTATAGGAGGAATCAGAAGATGAAGAGCCACAAACTCCTAGTGTGAGAAGATCAGTTCGAGAAAGAAGGCATCCAAAAAGGTATAGTCCATCTTATTTTTGTTGAAAGTTTGCTTTATCTATTACTGATGATGATCTGTTGGGCAGCGAATCCCCCCATAACATGTTTTGGGGCTTAAAGCTGAAGTTTTGGTCAATGTAATGTAAAGACCCCACCAAATGTGGGCGCAGAGTGCGAGAGTCTAGGGTTGTCTACCCTAAAATAATGTAATTTAATATAGAATGTGTCGGCCTACCCATGGTCCATGGACAATGGTATTGTATAAATAGAGCGAGGCTCTAAAAGTAAAAGGTAGTCTAAGCTTGTAGAAGTAATATGGATTTTTGAATGAGGAATTCACTCTGAGTCTGTAAGTCTGAGTCTTGGGTCATAATGGTAGTAAGAGGTTCTACAGCTGAGTGTGCAGAGGCCCGGTAGAGTCCGTAGCTGTGTGCACGAACCCCTACAGCTAAGTGCACGAGGCAGGGTTGGGATTGTACTTGGACAAAGAATTAATAAAAGATAAGTTGATTATGGGATACTATGTGCTTATACTCCTATTATGTTTATGCATCTCTTTACAATTTTATGATTGTGTGCACTTGCTATGAATATTGAATGATTAATAAGAATATTGGGTATATGCAATTAAGTTAAGATCTATAATAATAACACAGTAAGGATAAAGGATCTAGAAAGCATCTATTTGCGCTCTTTATAGAGCTGCGCAAAATTAGTCGCACAAGCTGCGAAGGACGTACGGCTACGCGGAGCAACACAAGCACACAGGATCAGTTCACAAACTTCCTAGACTTCATCAAGACATCCCCAGGGTGTGGAAACCTAGTTCTAGCACCCTCCCATACTACCTCGGGTCAGACCTCAGTCCATGCATCATGGACTGTTGCCGAAAGGGTTGGTAGTACCAGGATTTGCTTGGCTAAACTCACTACTAAACTTGGGTCAGGCCCCACCAAGCCAACAAATGGTTCTATTACCGGAATGGCATGCACTAGATTTGGCAGCATGTGATGAGATGGCGATTCAAAGATAGAAGGATGCTACCAAGCTGCTACCACAAGAGAAGCATAACGAGCAGCTAGCTGAAGAAGTAAGGGCTTCCCGTGAGGCAGCGAAGGCTGCCACGGAAAAGGAAACAGCAACACCAGCATCTGAGTCGACCATGACGCCAGAACGAAGAGGCCCAGACCTGACCATAGGACAAGGGACAGATGACACGGCAGTAGACACGGACCCACACACATCATCAATAGAGCTAAAGCGGCCACACAGTAAGGAACAAACAAGGCCCAAGAAAAAGACCAAGGCCTCCAAATTAGATGGGGAACCTATTACACTAACCGAGGGTGACCTATACGACATCGGTAACATAGTTCACGAGGTCACTAGGGAGGCGGTCCAGGAAGCAATGATGGAGCAGTAGAATGTGTTGGGGGCACTCAAGGAGCAATTCCAGGAACTTTAGGTGCAGCCCCCATAGCAGGGAATGGTAGCCATCTATGGGGCTATGGGTACATCAGCAACAGAGCAGTTTCTATGGGCCAAAATGGTTAATACTGTCATGCTACCGGAAGGAGCACTGACAATGGACAACACGGAGGATAGAGCTGTGATAGGCCAGCTCAAGGAACCTGGCCTAAAATTGGCTGCCCTTCCATGAGAGATATTATACCAGCTGTAGTATGGAGTGACAATAGAGCTCCGTGCTAGGGAAGGACGCGCAGTATAGATGCTCAGTGAACAGCGAATCAACATTGAGCAACTGAGCCTCCAACGCAAGGAAGCAGTAGCGCAGACTCAGCAATTAGAGCAAATCGTTGAGGAAGCATGTCGTTGCATCCCCGAACTAGAGATTTCAACAGTTTTACCAGTAAGTATGCGGATCCATAAATTGGCTAGTGGATTCCGCGAGGGAAAGGAGGAAGCAACGAGGATCCGGCTAGACCTCAACCTGCAGATCACGGAACTACAGTTGAAGGCGCAGCCCTCTACACCCCCAAAAGTCAGAGATCAGTGCCACCATGCCATTCAATCAGGGTTGGAAGCAATTTAGCGCGCTATACACAAGTGCACGAGCTTGTTAGATCAGTCACTCTTCACCCTCACTTCACTTCCGGAAGACCCAATGCTACAACATTTAGAGACAAAAGTGTGGGAGTTGCAGCAGGCCTATGACAATGTCCGGGGGACCACGCAAATGGTCGCCCTTACTCAACAATTGGCCAAGATGAGGGAGGCCCAAGATCTAAAGGAACAGGTGGACGTCGCGCATAAAAAAGAAGCAGTGCTTAAAGCACACATCCAACCTTGGCTCGAGGAAGCATTCAAGGTCACCAGCAAGATCGAGGGAAAGCTAGCACAGATGTAGGGCATATATGCACTCAAGCAAGGAATTGCTCCTGACAACGATGCTCGGAGATACACGCACAATTAGTACAGCGGACAATGAAAGAATGTGTTGTGGACATAAGCAAAGACCAGAAGTTGTTGGATGGACTCTGCGCAAAAATCACCACACCAACTGAGTGACTTGGGATGAGTCACGATGATTGTGTTGGGGGCCTGTTGGGTAGTGGATCCCCCCATAGCATTTTTTGGGGCTTAAAGCCTGAGTTTTGGTCAATGTAATGTAAAGACCCCGCAAAATGCAGGCGCAGAGCGCGAGAGTCGAGGGTTGTCCGCCCTAAATAATGTAATTTAATATAGAATGTGTTGACCTACCCATGGTCCACAAACCATGGGATTGTACAAATAGAGTGAGGCTCTAAGGGTAATAGGCAGTCTAAGCTTGGAGAAGTAATATGGGTTTTTGAATGAGGAATTCGCTCTGAGTTTGTAAGTCTGAGTCTTGGGTCGTAGTGGTAGTAAGAGGCTCTGCAACTAAGCACGCAAAGGCCTAGTAGAGTCTGCAGATGTGTGCATGGACCCCTGCAGTTGAGTGCGCAGGTTGGAGTTGGGATTGTTCTTGGACATAGAATTAATAAAAGATAAGTTAATTCTGAGATACTGTGTGTTTATACTCCTATTATGTTTATGCATCTCTTTACGGTTTTATGATTGCGCCCACTTTCTATGAATATTGAATGATTAATAATAATTTGGGTATATGCAATTAAGTTAAGATCTATAATAATAACACAGTAAGGATAAAGGATCTAGAAAGCACCTATTTGCGCTCTTCATAGAGCTGCACAAAAGCAGTCGCACAAGCTGCGAAGGATGGACGGCTGCGCGGAGTAGCGCAAGTGCACAAGATCGGTTCGCGAACTTCCTAGACTTCATCAAGACATCCCTAGGATGCGGAAACCTGGTTCCAACACCCTCCCGTACTACCTTGGGTGAGACTTCAGTCCGCGCACCACAGACTATTTTCAAAAGGGTCAGTAGTACTGAGATTTGCTTGGCTAAATTCACTGTTGAACCTGGGTCAGGCCCCACCAAGTCAACATGATCCCAAAACTGTGAAGGAATTAGTAGATTCAGAGGATGGAAAACTCTAGAAAGAGGCCATGGTTGATGAAATGGAATCTTTGCACAAAACTGAGGCTTTGGATTTGGTGGAGTTTTCAGCTGGAAGGAAACCCATTGGTAGCAATTGGGTGTTCAAGAAGAAGACAAATGCAGAAGGAAAGGTGGAGAAATACAAAGCTCGGTTGGTAGAAAAAGGTTATTCCCAAGTGCCAGGAATTGATTTTGGTGATATTTTTTCTCCTGTTGCCAAGGTAACTTCTATTAGATTACTTATCTGTGTCTGCTGCTTTCGATTTTGAGGTAGAACAGATGGATGTGAAGACAACATTTCTTCATGGGGATTTGGAAGAGGAAATCTACATGAAGCAACCTGAAGGCTTTGTGGTGAAGGGTAAGAAAGAACTAGTATGCAAGTTAAAGAAGTATCTGTATGGGTTAAAACAGTCACCAAGGATGTGGTATCAGAAATTTGATACATTTATACAGGGACTTGGCTTCAACAGAAGTGAAGCAGATCACTGTGTGTATTTCAAATTAATTGCTGACCGTGCTATTTACCCAGTCTTGTATGTGGATGATATGTTGCTGGTTGGAAATGACAAAGAAATTATCCAGGATTTGAAGACCCATTTGTCCTCCAAATTCGACATGAAATATCTTGGTGCTGCAAACTATATTTTGGGCATGGAAATTAAAACAGACCAGACAAAGAGGAATCTATGGTTAAACCAGAGTAAGTATGTCAAGACAATATTATAGAGGTTTAATATGCAGGATAGTAAACCAGTGAAGGTTCCTATTCCTGTAGGTGTAAAGTAATTTGCTTAACAGTGTCCCAAGACACAAGAAGAGGAAGAGGACATGTCCCATGTCCCATTTGCAAGTGCAGTCAATAGCCTGATGTATGCGATGGTCTGTACTAGACCAGACATTGCACATGCAATGGGAGTATTGAGCAGGTTATGTCAAAACTAGGGAAGGAGCACTGGACAACAACGAAGCGGGTTTTCAAGTATTTGCATGGCACTAGTGACTATGGTTTGTGCTACCAAGGAAGACCAGGATTGGACAGAGTGTTGGATATTCATGGCTTTGTTGATGCAGGCTGGGCTAGAGACCTAGATCAGAGAAGATCTACAAGTGGGTATGTGTTTAACCTATTTGCAGGTGCAGTCAGTTGGATGAGTAAGAAACAATCTGTAGTGGCACTATCAACTACAGAGGTAGAATACATGGCAGCCACTCATGCAAGCAAGGAAGCAGTTTGGTTGCAGAGATTGTGTTCAAGTATGGGGTTAGTACAGGGAGCTATAAGGATAGACTGCGATAGCCAAAGTGAAACTTTCTTGGCAAAGAACCCTGCTTATCATTCAAAGACAAAGCACATTGATGTTCAGTATCACTTTGTGAGGGATATGATAGAAGACAAAAAGGTGTTGCTGGTAAAGGTGGACACTCTAGAAGAATACTGCAGATGCATTGACAAAATATGTGAGCTCTGAGAAGTTCTCTTGGTGTAGAGAAACAATGGGCATTGTCAGGCTGGAAAGAAAACAACAAGTGGGAGAATGTTGGGTTGTGTTATATTCTTTCCAAGACTAGCCCACGTAGTTAACGTGGGGGTTAGAAGGGGGGCGGAGCCCCCCTTTCATTACGCTGATTGCATAGCAGGGGGAGTCACAGGGGGTTTGAGGGGTGTAGGTAACCTCACTATATGGGGTCCGGGGCAGCACCCCGGAATTTTTTTTTTTTTGGATGCTATATTAGGTTGGGTGGACCTACCTATGGTTTTGTGCATGATTTTTCACACATGGTTTTGGACGCGATAATTTTCAATCCATGGTATTGGATGCTTCGGCATGTATAAATATGTATTATAACAATGAAAGGAATATAATGAAAAATCAAGCTAGTAGTCCCGGTTTTGTGATCCAGGGGAAAATCTCTGAGTATATGCGTTTTATGTGTTATGTTCTTGCATTGTTTATTTTCTATGTTTTAGAATTCGTATGCAGGTAATTTCTATACAGGGTTAAAACCTACACCATGTTGTATGGACACTGGATATTATAGATATTATTATTAAGCTATAGGTGTGGTTTATAGGGCGGTGAGGAATTTTTATTTTTTAATAATTGAATGGATAAAATTTGATATTATATTATAGATATTATTAAGCAGTAGGTGTGGTCTATAGGGTGTGGTCTATAGGGTTAACTATTTCTGCAAGATGCTATGTAAACTATTTTGAAGATACGTGCTAAAGCAATGTAGTACTCCAAAGCATCAACAGATCTTACAGTGATGTATATAAACCAAGAGCATATACTAAAAAATAAAATGAATTTCACAACCAAAAAAAAAAAATACAAGCTCACTACAACCAATATACAATGTAGTTATTCTTCGCAGAAAAACACTAACCTACAAATATTAACCAACGTTCAATGGATGGGGTCAAGAGATATTGTGATTGCTATGGGTGTATATCAACCACAATATACATGGTCTAAAAAGCGAGACCATCCACATGGCAAGGTGATTGGCTTAAGATTCTGTACCATTTTTATATCATGCTTTGGTATTGTTTATTTTGGAGTTGTCTTTAGTGCAACTTTTTGGACTTTCCTATTCTAGAATCAATGGAAAAATTTGAGGTGAAATCTTGATTTGTGTTATTTAAACTAGTTTTTTCATTGATCACCCTAGAAAACTTTGATTGCATAGAATTACCCATCAAGTTTGTGATTTCAATAAATTCCTATAGGATTTTAGAAAAATTAGACCAAAAACACTTACCATAAAACTTCCAAAAAATCACACGACAACTTCGTTTATTTTTGTTTTCTATGCATAAGATTTTGTACCATGTTTATATCGTGATTTGGTATTGTTTATTTTTTTTTTCTCTATAGCAACTCCTTTTAGAGGCACTCACTCCCTCCCAACCTGAATACACACTGAAACATCCCCTCCTCTTTTATTTTTTTGAAAGAACTATGCAAATTTCAGGTCATGCCATAATCAACTGCATTTATCATCTAGTTGCGGAGCTAGTAACAAATCTTTATAATCTTGATATAAACATTTGGCATCTGATGGACATTACACATCATGCAAACTCTCGCTTAAGAAAGCTTAAGAAAGCTTGTCATGCAAATAAGCAAAGAAGCTTGCTGGGGAAGCAGAGAAATTATGTTGACCAGATGAGTGATCTTAATAGAGAAGGCCATGAGCTCATCTACATGTACAATCCTAGTCGTAGTTTTCTTGGACGTATGTATTTCAACATCTCTTTTGGCCCCTTATGCAGTGCCAAATTTTCCAGACGAATGATAGAACTCACAACACAAGTTCATTCACTCCTTCAAAGATGGGACTTCGACACCCCATTCTTAACGCCACGGAGAGAGGCGTTAATCTAGCCCTCTACCTCTTTTGTAGGGTAAAAGATTGTTTGCACCCAGAGGCAGCTCGATGCATGGTTTAGGGAAGCTAGGCAAGAGGAAATTGTGTGTTTTGTGTATATGGAATACCTGGCATTGGAAAGAAGGCTTTGCTAAAATAGGTCTACAATTCCTGGAAGCCTTTCCAAAGTTGAATTGAAGACGTGATTTGGCTCACAGCCTCTCGAACCTATCAAATTTTAGACTTACACAGTCATATTGCTAAGACAATCAATTTAGACTTCTCGGGCTTTTCTAGTCATAATATTGGAGGTACTACACACCTAGGACCTTCATTACTGGTACATGCAGACACTTAGTTAGAGCATTCACTGAAATGCAAGGCTTCAATGTTGGAATATTCACTAGATTGGTGCCTTTGACTATCGATGCATGCATGGGACTACATGCAAGATCCTTTCTGCATGATTTACTCCCTGACTTGCTCCTCCTTTCACTCCGCAACTGGCTAGTTCTCTCTGGAACTTACTGTAGGTGTCGAGCCCTCTCATTGATCACCACTATGGTGCATTACCTTGGGATATTCACCCAGTGGTGTGTATTATTTGACTCTCATTTAGTATATCATGAGCATTGTAATGTATTTTCTGTTAATCAATTTCTTTTTTTTCTTTCAGTTTTTTTAGTGTTTTTGCTCTGCAAAGTTGTGTGTTCAACCTTTACTAGCTAGATTCATCTGTGTAGGCTTTAAAACACATTTACATGGTATCAAAGCCCATAGGTTGCTAGATAAAAGGTGCACCAATACTTTATTTTATAGGTATAACAGCATGGAGATCAAATATTGACAGAAAAATGGAGTTTCCCAAAGCATCAATCCTAACACTGTACAACTATCACGAATGGAAGGACCAAATGGCTCGATACCTTCATCAAAAATGGTTGTACATGATTACCATGGATACTGAAGTGGAACCCACTTCAGCCATAGATAAATCCAAGTACCTCAACTGCATGGATGAGGCCCATGGATCCATATGCCTGTGCATCTCCCCAGAGTTACAATTTCATCTATCTACCTACAATACTCCCAATGAGATTTGGAAAAAGGTTGAAGAACTCTACGGGAAACAGAATTAGATGAAAGGACATCTACTTGAAGTGGAGGTTCTCTCATTGGATCCACGGAACTATGACAAAATTCAAGACTTCTTCACCAAATATAATGATTTATTGCTGCAACTCAAGGGTTGTGGAATTGACAAATCCAAGGAGGAGAGTCATCAAGTTCTCTCTATTATGTCAAAGCTTGGACCAGAATACTCCATATTTTTGTCTACATTTCATTCAATAAGGCTCGCAACAGGTAAATCCTACACTATGCCTTCTCTCAAAGAGTACATGGAGTCCCTCACTTTTGAGCAAGATAAACTCATTGGCATGGGGAAAAGCAAACCTCCAAAAGCCCATGCACTTGTTATGCATGATGGCAGCCATAATAAAAATCACAGATATGATTCAAATCAAAAAATCAGTAGGAAAAAGACAAGGGAAAAGTGCATTCCCATCCAAAGAAGGAAGGGTACACCAAGCCCTTCAATAACTCCTCTAGCTCCAGAAATGAGAAAGGGAAAAAAGGAGACAAATGCATCTACTGTCACCGAGGACTCCATCTGGAATCCTCTTGCATGAAGAAAAAATTGACCGAATGGTAGAAATCCTTTAGAACCACAACCTTGGGGACCACATACCTTAGGGTGCCAAGAAGAAAACTGAGGATCCGCCACACAGGAATGGTAACAATTTTCATGATTTAGTTGCAATTAACTCTTCCCCCAATGAATGGATTATAGATTCTGGTGCATCACATCATATGGCTACTGCAAAGGAAGTCTAGTCCTCATTGGATGCATGCAAAGGACCTCCCATCCTCATGGGAGATTACTCACCTATTGAGGTCACTGGAAAAGGTAGAGTGGAACCTTTACACAGAAGATTTGAAGATGTGCTTCATGTTCAAAAATTTTCAGTAAACCTACTTTTAGTTTATCAGATCACTCATTCCGGAACTGGAAAGAGAGTGGAATTCACTCCAGATGCAGTAAACATATATGACCTACATAGCAGCTCCAAAATTGCAACCGGTGAGGTAAACAATGGAGCTAGACTGTATACATTTTCTAAATTTATTGAATCTCAATCCTCCTTATTGCTTACACATGTTGATGATAGTAATAGGCTTTGGCACGAGAGGTTTGGTCACTTAAACTATAGGTATATGCAGTAGCTAAGCAAGCATGATATGGTGGAAGGCTTACCAAATATCAGTTTGTCCAAAGGAGTTTGTGAAGGGTGTGTCCTTCACAGACATCCTAGAGAAAAGTTTGACATGGGTAAGACTCACAGAGCATCCTCTCCTCTAGATCTGATCCATAGTGATCTCATGCAGCTTTTTCCTCATCCTTCCATCAAGAAAGCAAGGTATGTGCTTACATTTATTGATGATTTCTCACAGTATACTTGGGTGTATCTTCTCAGGACCAAATCTGAAGTTTTTTCACTTTGAAGATTTCAAAGCACTAGTTGAGACACAGTTAGAGAGAAATATAAAAGCCCTCTGTAGAGAAAATTGGGGGGAATATGTTAAAGAAACACTTCAAAACCTTTGCCTTGAGTCTAGGCTATAGTTACAACGCATAGTTCCATACACTCCGTAGTAGAACGGAGTTGTTGAGAGAAAGAACCGATCTCTCAAAGAGATGGCTTCCTTCATGTTGCATGCTAAGTCACTACCTCATAAGCTATGGGCTAAAGCACTTAATTATGCTAACTACATCCAGAACAGATCTCCTCATAGATCTGTTAAGGATCAAACCCCCTTTGAGGCTTGGAGCGGCAATAAACCAGAGGTCACCCACTTCCATGTTTTTAGCTCCCAAGCATGGGCCAAGATCCCCTCTGAAAAGAGGAAAGCTCTTGATCCACAGAGCAATGAGTGCATCTTTGTTGGATACCCTGATGGTGTGGAGGGATATCAACTCCTGATTTCCTCTATGGACAAGCTCATCATTGAGCGAAGTTTCCAATTAGAGGAAAGTCTCTCTCATGCACCTCAACTGCCGCATGCAGAGACCTTTTACCTACCTCATGACCGAGCTGATGACTCAGTACACTGAGATGCAGATACAGAGCATGCAGATGCCGAGGTAGAGCAAGCAAATGTAGAGACAGAGTCCTCAAATACAAATACAGTGCATGCATATCATGATCCACATCCAAGCCCAGATCGGGATTCCAGAATTGAATCAACTTCCCCTATCCTAAATCAAAGAACAAGGAGCTTAAGTGAGATATATGCACAAGACCACCTAGCTGCTAGAAATGGTCTTGTGGGAGATAATTCTAATCCACAGAGGACTAGATCAGAGTTTATTGAGGCTCCTCTTGCCCTCACTGCCACTAAACCAGTGCCATCTAGACATTGTCATTTGGTTCAATCTTTTGATCCATAGTCTTATGCTGAGGCTGGAGGGCATCCCTCTTGGGAGTCCACCATGGAGGAGGAGTACAACTCCCTCCTTGAGAACCAGACCTGGGATCTGGTCCCCCTTCCTTCAGGAAGGAAACTTATCTGATGCAAATGGGCAAATCACCAGATAGAAAGCCAGGCTAGTAGCCAAAGGCTTCTAGCAAGTGCATGTAATTGATTATGATGAGACCTTTGCTCTAGTAGCAAAGACGGATTCCATATGCCTTGCACTTGCTATTGCAGCTGCCCAGGGGTGGGAAGTACATCAGATGGATGTGAAGGATGCCTTTCTTCACAGAGACCTATCTGAGGAGATCTACATGGAGCAGCCACATGGTTTCATTCAAGATTCATCTTTGGTCTGCAGACTGAAGAAGTCTCTCTACGACCTTAAGCATGCCCTGAAAGCTTGGCATGCAAAAATGGATTCTTTTCTTTTATCAAAAAAATTCGAAAGATGTAAGTCTGATCCGAATGTTTACATGCTCAATACACATGACTCTCTTCTTATCTTAGTTTTCTATGTGGATGATATCCTGATCACTGACAGCTTGGCTTCAGCCATTGCTGTAGTCTAGAGGACCTTGCATGATAGGTTCTTGATGATGGACATGGGTCCATTACACTTATTTATTAGTCTTGAGATCATCCAAGATGCCATAGGCATCAAACTCTCTTAAGCTAAGTATGCAGGGATCTCCTCGAGGGATTTCACATGACTAACTGAAAGCTAGCACCGACTCCTTTTCTGTCTGGGGTTTGCCTTGAGGATGGAGGTGACACTCCATTAGTTGATAGTACTCTCTATCGATAGCTAGTGGGGAGCTTATTGTACCTCACCCACTCCAGCCAGATCTCTCATATGTAGTAGGGGCAGTTTCTAGATAAATGCAGGAGCCGCATGAGCTACACTGGAAGGCTGCCAAGCGCGTCCTCCGATATGTGCAGGGCACCATCACCTTGCAGCGGGCACTGCATTGAATGTCCTTAGCTTCACAGATTCTGATTGGGTGGATGACATCGTTGATTGCAAGTCCACCTATAGATATTCACTCAGTCTAGGGTCTAGCCCTATCTGTCGGTCGAGCAAGAAGTAGGTTGCTATTGCTCTCTCTTCAGCTGAGGCCAAGTACAAAGGAGTAGTCAACATCACCATTCAGGGTCTATGGCTACAACACTTCCTCACTGATTTGGGCATCTAGTTCCACCAGCTCACTGGCATCTGGTGTGACAACCAGAGCACTCTCAAATTTTGCAGGGATCCAGTATAGCGGCAGCGGATGAAGCACATAGAGATCCATATGCACTACATCAGAGACTTAGTACATGATCGGGTCATTGATTTGCAATTCTATCCTTCAGCAAAACAGACTGTAGACATCTTCACCAAGACATTAACTGAGCAGAAGTTTCACTCTCTACGCGATCGTCTTGGAGTGAAGGACACAGTTGCTTAGCAACTGTCTTTTCTTCCTCTTTTCTTTCGATTACATTGTATTTTGAAGGGTGGTTTCTCCCATGAGGTTTTCCCTCTTTCCTCAATTATAGTACAAGTTTCACAGTATTTTGGGTGACCTTTGGCCTTAGTTTCCAGGGCCCATTTTCTACTTTTCCCCATAGTGGTGTTCAGGGGGGGTGTTGGAGGTACTACACACCTAGGACCTTCATTACTGGCACATGCAGACACTTAGTTAGAGAATTCACTAACATGCAAGGCTTCAACATTGGAATCTTCACCAGATTGGTGCCTTTGACTGTCCATGCATGCATGGGACTACATGCAAGATCCTTTTTGCATGATTTACTCCCTGATTTGCTCCTCCTTTCACTCTGAAACTGGCTAGTTCTCTCCGAAACTTGTTATAGGTGTCGAGTCCTCTCATTGATCACCACTATGGTGCATTACCTTGGGATCTTTACCCAGTGATGTGTATTAGTTGACTCTCATCTAGTATATCATGACCATTGTAACATATTTTCTATTAATCAATAATTCTTTTTGTTCTTTCGATTTTTTTAGTGTTTTTTCTCTGCAAAACTGTGTGTTCAACCTTTACTAGCTAGATTTAACTGTGCAAGTTTTCTAACACATTTACACATAATAACCGGAAGATGATATTTTCTCAAACACTGAAGCGTAGAAAATTTCTTTTGATATTAGACGACATGTGGACGCCATTGGATCTGCTCGAAGAGTTAGGTGTCGGGGAAGGTTGTCATCGTAGCATAGTTTTATTCTCTACATGCAACTGAGATCTGGCATTAATGGATGCATACAAGGCACTGGAATTGGAGCCCTTTTCTATGGAAGAAGGCCGAGAACTTTTTAAGAGAGTATCTTTCAAAGGCATCCATGTTTCAGAGGGGTTAAAGGAGTGTGCCCAAAATATTGCAGACAAGTGCGAAGGTTTTGCCATAGCCATAACTGTATTGGCTAAATCAATGATTAGGAAAACAATTGTAGATGAGTGGAACAATTATGTATCTCTGATAAAAAGTGAGGATCCTTTTTTTCAAGATATTCATCCCCATGTTCATAAAGATCTATATCTGCCGCTAAAATGGAGCTATGACGATTTGTCCAATTCAAGCTTGCAAAATTGTTTTCTCTACTGTGCCATGTTTTTAGAAGATGAAGAAATTGATGTGGATATCTTGATGAGAATGTGGATTGTTGAAGGCCTTGTCAAGAGAAGATAGGCTACCTGTTCAATGGACATGGTCGCTACGTGCAGCTACTCGAGGCATCTTATAGATTTTGGTTTGTTTGTTGATAAGAAGCTCACTGGAAATGTTAAAAAACCAGAGAATGTGTGGAAACCAAAGCACATTAGAGTGCCCCATGTTATTCATGATCTGGCATTGTATATTGGGGAGAATGCAATTTTTTTTATTTAGGGAAGGCAAACAGGGTAAAGAATTTACAGATGCACAAAGTCGGGATTGCAAGAGAGTATTTCTACATGGGAATTAAATTGAAGATCTACCAAACGATTTCACGGGCTCAAAAGTTGTGAGTTTAAACTTGTCGAAAAATCCATTATCTAATCATGTTCCACAAAGCTTTTTCCATGGCCTCACATATCTGCAAGTTCTTGATCTCTCCAACACTAGTATGGTTTTAGTGCCAACATCTCTTAGTAAACTCACATGTCTGGAGTTTCTCTCATTGAGCCGTACTCACATTTGCAATTTCCCTCCAGCCATATGCAATCTTCCACGGCTTCAATTTTTAGATCTTTCCTTCCGCTATATAAGATCCCTACTTCCCACCATATGCAATCTTTCAAGGCTTCAAGATCTTAACCTATTGGGCTTAGAAAACTTGGTGATTCCACCACAGACATCTTAGCTCACTTCACTAAAAAGGCTACAGTTGCATTCAGAAAGTTTAGAGCCTTTAAAGGATCTCACACGTCTAAGAGAGCTCACTCTAACTATAATGCCAAGGACCAAAGAGAATGAAACAGGTATGGATTTAGGAACCTTCTTGGAAATTTGGCACTTATCCTTGGAGTATAATGCACATCTTCCGCAAGAACTGAGCATGCATCTTCTGCCCAGTATGTAAAATATGCAGAAACTGCAAACTCTCAGGTTGATCAGCTACAAGGGAGTAAACTTACGAGACTAGACTTGTGAGTTTCAACGACTATAGTGTGAAAAATATGCAGGAACTACAAACTCTCAGGTTGATCAGCTACAAGGGAGTGAACTTACCAGATTGGACTTGTGAGTTTCAGTGACTACAGAGGATAGAATTGTTTGGGTGTGATCAAATGATAGAACTTCTTTCATTGGAGACATTACCAAAGTTAAAGTTTCTCAAACTAAAAGTGTGCACACAAGGCCAAATGGATTTCCAATTCTAGAGAGGGTGGATTTCGTATCCATGTCCTACTTACAAAGTATGGTGGGGTCATTCACTACCCTTCATTTCCTAGAGATTAAGGATTGCCCAATGTTGAGGAGGTTAGGTATGGACATGCAGAGCTTAGGCAATTTCACGGTATTAATTGGGAAACATGGTTGGTGGGAACAAACAATTTGGGACGATTATAGAATGACAAGAGCACACTTGGAACAAATATTTAGAGTTTTGTAAACCTCTAATATTGTGATGTTTTATTTGTCTCTAGAGATTTACTAATATTGTGATGTTTTATTTGTATTTGACCCCTAATATTATGATGTTTTATTTGTCTCTAGAGCTTTGCTAATATTGTGATGTTTTATTTGTATTTACATCTTTGTGAACTGGTAATATTATTATTGTGTTTTATTTGTATGTAGAGCTTTGTGAAGTGGTAATATTATTGTAATGTTTTATTTGTATTTAGAATTCTGTGAATGGGTAATATTATTATGATGTTTGAACTGATAATATTATTGTGATGTTTTATTTATATCTAAAGCTTTCTGAACTAGTAATATTTTGAGATGATTTATTTGTATCTAAAGCTAAGTTCTGAACTGATAATATTTTTGTGATGCTTTATTACTGGACTATGCAAATTTTGGCCTGAGTGGGTGCAAAATTAAATTCTTGGCATGTGTCACTTTGGGGATGCCCAACCATGCATACACTGAGAATCAAACCTAGGTTAGTTGGGGTAGACTCACATCAAGCTTCTACTAGACCACAACCCAACCTACATAAACTGAAGCACACTTACTAGAGGTCATGCCCATTGTTACTAAAATTGATGTTGCATGAAGATGGAAGCTAAAATTATATGGGAAGTGGTGGACATATCCAGTTTAGCTGGAATTTTATTTAGAGATTATAGATCCAAATCAATGCATGTCTTTCTCTGTTCCAAGCTTTTAGTTGAGTGAATTTTCCACAAAACCTCCTCCTACCATAACATCATAATGCACTTGTTAGTTAGGCTTCATCCTTTTGCTTCATTGCTTATGTATTGTGCTATCTTTCTACTTGTACAATGTATGAATTGCATTAAAGAATAACCTCCCTTACAATGAACAAGTATTTTTTGGGGCTTCATTTTCGAGATTAATAGAATTTATATGATCTTGATTTTGTAGGTCAAACATGTTGTCGTTTCACTACCAGAGAGGTTTGGTGAGACTGAGTGCACTGTAAGGTACTCTGAATTTTTCATTATGAATGTCAAATTAGAATAGTTATTTGGACATTTTATTTTTACATTTGAAGTTTCTATAATATCTCATAGGAAAGCTAAGTTTGCAAAGCCTGCATTTATGGTTTTATATATTCTCTGATATTTGGCAGAATTGCTTTCTATTTTTCAAATATAGATTAAAAGCTTTCTAACTTGTTTTATTGTATGGCCATTAGTAGAAACCCTCCTATCTTGACATCAACTCTTGCAAGTACCCCTTTAATTACAAATTCTAGGCCTTCAAAATTTCCTTGGCATTAAGAAGATTACCATCAAGCCTTAGACTGATAGGTGGGTGTTCCCTGACACCAACAGTGGCATCATTGTTCTTGCAGAGGGACGTCTGATGAACTTGGGTTGTGCAACTGGCCACCCAAGTTTTGTCATGTCTTGCTCCTTTACAAACCAGATAAATATTTCTAATGCCCGACAACTATTGCTTGTACATACTAGATTGCTCAGGCATACCAATTCCTTGATTATATTGTTGCGTATGATCCATTGCTATTTTCCAGAAATCCCCATTCCCTGTACCTAACCCAGTTAGATTAAAACTCATGCAAAATATGGTGGAGTGGGTCATGCATGTCATAGTAGTGTCCAATTTCACCAATTAATGTCATAGCCATGCTCTCTATGCTTTTTCATAAACATTCTGTTGTTTTTTAATAGATGTTTTTAGGTGGGCGTGATGGGGATGTTGAGATCACGTCTAGAGTTTTTGAAATGGGACCTTTCTTATATGTTGTGATTTGGATTTGGATTCTTGCCTCATTTCTTTGTCGTTCATTGTTTTTAATAGATTTTTTCAGGTAGATGCGTGATTTTTGAGATCTACTCAGGGTGCTTTGAAGTAGGATCTTGTTTAGGTGTTGTGGTTTGGATTTGAAATTTGCTCTCATTTCTTTTGAACTCACACTTTTCTGGTGGGTTTATTGTTGTTTAGATCTTGTCAGGGTGTTTGAGATGTGGAATCTTGATTAGCTATTGTGTTTTTGGTTCTAGCAATGTGTTTTGTGGTTTTCTTAAATCAGTTAGGATTTCATCATCAAACTGTTATACAAATTTATAGTATAATATGGCAAATTTCAGACCGTTATTTATCATTTCAACAGTATTAACTTATATATGTTTAGAGAATTACGAAGTATCTTAATATTTATGCTAATCTTAATCATGTGATACCAGCTTCCTGATGTTGGATCTAATATGGCCATGGGGGCATTTTGGTCTGATTCATGATGTTATGAGTTACACTGCTCTTGTTAGTTGCCTTGATTCTTCAGTGTCATTGAGATCAAATCATGATGCTTTTGGTATAGTTAGCTTGCATTGCATTACATTTTAGGATTCATTAGTTTCCACTACATTAAAAAAAAAAATCAATTTTCAGGGTGCTAAATCAATATGAGTTCATGGTGGGTGTAGAAGCATCTTCATATTTAAAATCAAGGACCTTTACATATATTCAATTATCTGGCTATGATGGGTTAATGTTAGCTAAGGTTTTGAAAGCTGATTGGGGACTTGTATCAAAGTTTTGAATCGTTGTGAATTATAGATCCACCACCAAATTTCTGAGATGTAGTTTGTGTTGATTCTACTTTTCTTTCTTCTTTTGCAATTTGACAACTTGTATGGATATAGGCACTCTCTCCCACACGATCTTATGAGAGCCACAAATGTCATGATTGCTAGTAAGTTTGCTGTTGTTTGTGGGTTTGGAGATGTTGCCAAGGGTTGTGCTGCAACCTTGAAAGTCGTTGGAGCTAAGATCATTGTTACAGATATTGATCCTATATGCGCCCTACAAGTGCTTATCGAATGCCTTCCTATTCTCACCCTTGAGGATGTAGTTAGCACTCTTGATATCTTTGTGACAACCATTGGCAACAAGGACATCATCATTGTAAAACACATGAGGAAAATGAAGAACAATTCCATTGTTTGTAACATCGGTCACTTTGACAATGAGATTGATATGCAAGGCCTTGAAACTTTCCCTGGTGTTAAGAAGATTACCATCAAGCCTCAGACTAATAGGTGGGTGTTCGCTGACACTAATAGTGGCATCATTGTTCTTGCAAAGGGACGGCTAATGAACTTGGTTTGTGCAACTCGACACCCAAGTTTTGTCATGTCTTTCTCCTTTACAAACCAGGTAAATATTTCTAATGCCCTGCAACCATTACTTGTACATACTAGATTTCTCAGGTATACCAATCCCTTGATTATATTGTTGCATATGATCCATTGCTACATAGGTGGATGTTCCATAGATGGTACATAATCTCTACTTTTTGTTGTAGGTCATTGCTCAATTAGAGCTCTAGAACGAGAAGAAATCAGGGAAGTATGAGAAGAAGGTCTATGTGTTGCCTAACCATCTAGATGAGAATATGGCTACTCTGCACTTGCCCAAGTAGGGTGCCAAGCTAAGAAAGCGTTCTCCTGATCAGGCAGAGTATATTAATGTTCCTGTTGAGGGACCTTACAAGCTTGCTCATTACTGATACTGAAAATATCTGACATTTGGGATGGCTTGTTGGACGAGTAGCAAATGTCCTCGCTGTTTGCAAATAAAAGAAATTGTATCATTTATTTTTGGCAACTCCATTGTTTTAAGAGACCTTACAAGCCTCTTGACTACATACTGAAGAGATGACATTTTAGGTGAAACCTGCTCGGTGAGTATCAAGTAGCAATGCTCCTCGACATATAAAGATTTGGCCTCTCTTTGTCAACACTTCCATTGTTTGGGTATAATTATAATAAAATTTTGTTGTTACTTGTATGCGTGGCCGCTGAATTTCTTCCAGCATCACATCAAGCATTTGTTTTTAAGGAAGCATGGGCTTGCAACACCCAAACACCAAAAACCCATGCACCTTTCTTGGGACCTACTTGTATGCTAAGTCTTACAATTATGTTTTTAATAAATCATTTTACATACTCTTGTTGTTTTTTTGCGCGGTTATAATCCTACCCCTTGTCTTAAAAGTTACCCTAATATTGAGCTCATATTACCCATGGATTTGCTTCTCCATGCTTCATATCATAATGTTTATTTCTCTATCATGTACCTTATGGTCAGAATTTTGTGTATTAAATCAATGGCTATAACTGTAGTTTTCAGGATTGTGATAACTCTTCACGTAATTCTTTAAAGTGTGCTAGTTGAATGGAAGAGCACCTGCCTTACAAGAAAGATTTTAGTGGTTCGATTCCACTGTGTGCTAACATGAATTAATCGACCATTTTGTAGTTTATTTTCAATTAAATGTTTTTTATATCAATTTATTTCAATGGTGATATATTTCTGGATTCATTGTTTTATATTGTCTCTAGACAGACAAAAATGAAATTGTCTCGAGACAATAATGCTTGTGTTATATATTGCCTTTATAGAGACAAATTTTTAAGACAATAATCTTTAAGACAATATTTTTTAAGACAATAATCTTTAAGACAATAATTTTTTAGACACCCACTTAAAGACAATATTTAAGACAATACACAAGTTTTTTTTTTTGTCTCAAGTTAAGACAATTTACCCAAAAAATGTCTCAAATATTGTCTTAAAACCCCCCTTTATGTAGTAGTGATACATCCTCTTGCGAGGCGACTAGCCAAAACTCATAACTAGCTGCATTAAAGACATTGATAGTTATCCATAGAAAATTAAGAGAGGGAGATCTTAGAATTAGGGAAGAGCTATTGAACTTCTCATTTAGATGACTCAAGTTTATCCAATTTCAAGGATGACTCAGGTAAAGCATGGTTGTTTGTGTGTTTGGGTAAGTGATTTTTCTTATGGTGAAAGTATTTTGGAATTAAAATCAGTATATATATTGAGATTAACCACCTCAATATGAAGTTATTTTGTTAGAATTAGCTACTCTAATAAATGACAGGTTGAGCATGGCTCTCCAAGACTTAATTGATAAAGACAAAGATTCCCGAGATGTGAACAATTTCAAAATATGAGGTAAAAGAGTAGCAACAATGATTAAAGGATGATGGGAAACCAGTTGAAAGTTTGTGAGTTTGTAGAATAGACTAATGATCATGTAGTATGTGTTAGATACATATATTAGTAAACAACTCTATGTAATGTTTTGTAGTGGTTTTTGTAAAGTATGTATCTGGTAACTCCAAGAGTTGGTATGTGCAATGTATGCCTCACGAGGCATGTGAACCCCCATGAAGTTCGTGATAATCTTAAAACCACTTTGTAATTCCAAGTTTGTGGTGAGCTAGAAACCATTTTGGAAGAGCAGGTTTGTGGTAAGCGAGAAACCAGTTATGAGAGTATATGTAAATGCGGGTTTGTGGTAAGCCGAAAACCACTTTGCATTGTAGGTTTGTGGTAAGCCAGAAACCACGAGTGAGAGTGAAGTGGACAATGCCTGTGGGCATGGTTTAGGTTCAGTCGATAAAACCATCAGCATGGTTTAAGGTAAGCCCATGAAACCCACAGCATGGTTATGGGTAATTTGAGAAAATCCATGATTACGATGATGGAGTGGGATTTGCAGGTACAAGTACAGGTATGGAGATATTGGTTGGATGAACCATGTACATGAAGGACATCTTAGTTAACTAGAAGTTGCAGCGGTTGGTACTCATGGATTCCGATAGACAGTTGTTCCTTTATATCAATGTCGACATATTCTTTTTTATCATGTTTGTGAACACAACGACCATAACTAGACTTTGCAGATTGAAATCGAGACAAGTAGTCATGAAGGGGGCAACTTGGAAAATATAATTCCTACTTGTCTCATATGTGATTCTTTCTATGTTAATGAGTTGGCTCCTATTTCTTAAGAGTTGTTTAGATCTAGATGTTTCCTAGATCAGCGTGTGGTTGATATATTCTACCAACCAAGTAATTGTGTGTTCAAGATAGTCTACCTATCTTGAAACAACGCTACATGTATTTATATATAACATTATTTGATTAATTAAATGAGCGTTTAGTTTTCTAAATTAAAATATGTTCAAAACAGTCTACCTATCTTGAGACAACGCTACATGTATTTATATAACATTATTTGATTAATTAAATAAGTGTTTAGTTTTCTAAATTAAAATATAATAAGACTGCAAGTTACGCTAATGATGATTTACGTGGCTTTCCTATACAAAATTAATTTTTGTGATCATTAATGCTGATATACATTGCAACTAACCGGGCATTGTCTTATGCAAAGACATCTTATGCCAACTTATGGAGTTGTTTACTTACTAATATGGTGGAAAGAAACATGTCTATTATGCCGAAGCAGAAGTTATTTTGTCTAAAACTTGTGGGCAAACCTGTGGGAAAACACTCTAGAAAACAAGAGAGTTATATCGTATTGTGATGTGTGGAAAAGCACTTCCCATTGGGTTATTTAGAACTAAGATAAGTCGAGCATCCTCAATTTGACCAATTTCATACTCTCGAGGTGCGTGCATATTGTTTAAAGGGAAAAAATATTGAAAAAAAGGGTCAATTCAATAAGTATAAATGGCATGGACTCATTTGCATTTGAAGATAAAAAAACATCTCTCTCATTCTTCGTTCTACATATCCATATTTTTCTCTGTTCGATGCCTGCACTCAAATATTCTAATAATCATAATGGTTTACTGCCCTCCTTGAGTTGTATTGTATTTTGTAGATCTTGGTTTTCATCTTTCTTTGATCCAATACAACACTATACTCAATAGGCTAAGTGACTTGCTTGCTGGGGGAATGCATTCTTTCATGAGGTGGAGGATGCAACGCACCCCACATGGACTCATTTATTGCAACGGTGCAGTGTGCAGGTGAATCATTTTCGCATACACAGGGGTACTAATTTTAGGGTTGTTACGAATCTGGATAGGCCCCTTACATAACAAATGATATCACCTTGGCGTGGGAATTTTAGGGTTTTTTCCTCTAATATTTTTTTTCGAAGATAGGCCCCTAAACATCATCTTAGATTCTTTGATATACTTCTTGTCAAAAATCTTGAGAGGATTTTCTTCATGAGGGGTTGAGGGTGATTATTTATGGAAATGTTCGTATATTAATCAATTCTGTACCATATTCATGGCTTCATGCCATTGCAGGCGAGTCTTCTCTCAGTAATTCCCTTGATGGTAATGGCAAAAATTATCCATGTCAAATCGCCAAAATGTATGTTCATATTGGTAGGAGGCCGTTCAATAGTTCAACTAGGTGAGTTATGTCTCCTAATGAAAGGTCTGCATGGTTTGGGATTCGATGAAATTTCCCGTGTTCATCATTCAACTTCTAAATCATTCGATGAATATATCTTAGCTTTCGGAGCTCCTCATTTCACTGATGTTCAACATCAATGTATCTTAGCTTTGGGATTCTACTCATGTTGACAACCCATCATCTCCAACATGATCTTGCTAGCTTAAGCAATTATTTCTCACAAAGTTCCCTTCTAAAACCTCTTTAAGTCATACGGATATGGTCAGGGTAATAAGTTGGCAAAGATATCTCTCTGTAAACCGAGTGAGGAGTGTGTGCCTTTCGTGAACCTATTCAGGATGGAAATGAATAACTGTAAAAAAAAATAACCTCTTTGATAGGTTCCATGGTTAACGAAACAAATACTACCATGATGGGAATTGTTATGATGGGCTCTCCAAACTTATCTAAAAATAGAGATTGGAAAATGTTAAAGGAAACCTGATAGAGGTGAGTAAAGTTCATTCTGGTTTATTAAATACATATTCATACCGTGCATGCTCAGGCTTCTCTCCACTAACTCCACAACTATTTCCAGTACAACAGCATTTTTTTTTACATATTTAATTTCACGTTTAACATAAAGAAAAAGAATTCACATAAATCATACTAATTCTGGTTGACCGAATATAGACAAGTATATGGGTTCATTACTAACCACTTATCTTATTCACAGTTTTCCAAGAATTCAATAGGGCTTCGCTGATCCACCTAACTTTAACGGGAACCTCTTGAGTTTCCACAGAGTTTTATTAGAGTCAAGTAAGAGATATCAGGACCACGACCACTGTACATTCTAATACCATCCGAAATCTCTGCTTGTTCGAGGCTCTCTAGTGGCTCAAGTCCAGCTCAGGATTTATCCAAACCCCTCTTTCCTCGGAGATTTTTTTTTTCCGAGAAAGAAAGTGACAACTGTCATAATTGTTACATTTCGCCCTCTTGAATTCCAAATTTTATATTCAACATAATATTCATATGCAATTAAATAATTAACAAAGTTCCACTAAGAGCCCATTTACTCATAGTCTCATATAATTTTAAAAAATAAACTAATAATTTAATGTTATCAAAAGATATTATTATCTCTCATTATTTTTATTATTAATATTCTTTTAAAATGTAAAAAATTAAATAATGAAAAAATTACACATATATTTTTATATATAATTAAAAAATTATTATATATATAAATATTATTTACATTTTATCTTGACAAAACTATAATGGTTCAATAAATCTTCACACTTCCTTTTAAATATAAAAATAAAATACTAAAAAATATATTTAATTGCTTACCCATCACGTAATAAATTATCTATGACTCTACATACGTGAAACAAGACACATTATACATCTAGATTTCATAACCATATATTCACATTATACATCTAGATTTCATAACCATATATTCGTTACTGAATTAGTTGGGTCTCTTTTATTTACTTCCACTTCCAAATGCATTAATGGGAAGTTCGATTTTTTGGGAGGGACAATTTTATTTATATTTTAGATTTTGGGAATATTTTGTAATCTTACTAATATCGAGGTTAAATAATTGTTTTTTTTAAGGGAATATATAATGAGGATAAGTTAAATATTTTTTTACTTCTCTATTATGAACGTCTTTTGTCATAAGTAAAGTTCATATTTTACAATGGAGTCATTCTGTGAAAGTATTTTCTATTGGGAACATATTTCTTGTGTATGTGAGAGAGAAATTATTTATTAGTCAATATAGATTTATGGTAACTACTCAATCCATATTAATTACTGATTTACTATTATCATGCTCACATATGATCAAATTTATTGATATGCAAAGAGTGTAAAATTTGGAAAAAATAATTGCACTTCAAGAGATTTAATCAACGGGAGGATTATGCACATATACAATGTAATTTTTCGTTATTTAAATTATATTTTTGAATAAATAAATTAATACAATACCTTGAAAGTCTCTTGGACACTTAGATTATGTGGACTACACAACAATAAATTTTCAGACTAAATTAAACCTTTAAAATATACTGGAAAATTAGTAAATTGTAAAATAATAAGAAATGTTTTTAACAATAATATTTTTTATTTCTTATTTTTTTAATATAGTATTTACATGTATTCATAAATGGAATTGAATAATTATTATAAAGTAAATAGTCCATTTTAAATGATCTCTTTTATTAATAGTTTTAAATTATGTCAATATTATTTCACTTTGCATAGTGAATATTCTTTTTACCACTCACATCAAATATTATTATTATTAATATTTTTAAATGTCACATATGAATTTTATATTATAAATTAAATGAATTACATAACTTCATTTTATTAAGAATGCATGAAATATTTTACTTTTTCTATGCCCTAAAATATTTTACTATAGTAAACATATATCTATTTATCTATCTATATATAAAGTTCATATATATATGTTTTATTTGTATCTCCCATAGTGAAGTAAAATATTTTTGCCATGTCTCCTTTATATTGGCTTTTAGTATTAACATCTAGGTACATCCTATTTAGAGGTCTAGCATGCTAAACCATGCCCCAAGAGGGCTCGAGTTACACAGCTAGCATGCCTTGAGAGGGATATCAAACCTACAATGAAAAAATTGAAAAAAAAATTGTATTTAAATATTATATATAGTGAAGGTTAAAATGCAAACGAGTAAGACCCCTTAGATTTTTTTAACAATAGTGGTTTTTCAATTGCTATAATATATAATAATATATATATAATATATATAATATATATAATATAATTTTTTTAAAACAATATATAAGATATTAAATATTTTATATAGCATATATATTGAGAGATTTTATTTATGAATTTCACTTCTACATTAAATGATTTTGTTGTTATTAATATATTTTTAAGCATATATCAATATTACTTAACGGTACACATTAAAATCTTTTATTAATGACTCACATTGAGAATTATTGTTATTATGAATAATTTTAAATATCACATATTATTTTATATTAAGAAATGAATGAAGTATATGACTTTGTCTTATTATTCTTATTAAGAAGTACTTTATACTTTTTATTTTTAATTTTATTTTCAACTTATTTTTTTTTTTGGAAATTGATATTTTACATAGCATTGTCTATTGATATAGAAATAAAATATGTAGTTGACATTAAAATTAATTATTTAAAATAGATTTTCAAATAATTTATTTAAATTATTGTGTTGAAATATTTTAGGAAATAAAAAGTGTAAATATGTTACATACACATTCTGAGATAAGTCATCTTCCTCATACTTTTTTAAAGTAATAATTATTTTAATATTTTTTCTTTTAAAGTTAAATAAAATTATATTAAGCCATATGCAATCCAAATATTTTATTTATAAATAAGAGTGAGTGAAATATTTTTAACTTACAGGATTGAAAATGGGCTTGAAAATGGGCTTACGGGAAGCTCCTGACGTCTTGTCTTAAGATTTCAAAGAAAACAAAAATATGTGCCCGAAAGAAGGTGCGTTTATGATTCAAATTTCAAGTGACGATGGTACCGGAAAATCTATACACATTGCATTCGATCATGGAATGGCATCGGCAATGTGTATATCATATCACAGCATAGGGTTTCGTATACTCTGGGCAGCTGATACTATGGGCCGTGACGGGACCCACTCTGATATACATCATAGACGGTGAAGAAAATATGTGCCCGAAAGAAGGTGCATTTATGATTCAAATTTCAAGTGACGATGGTACCGGAAAATCTATACACATTGCATTCGATCATGGAATGGCATTGGCAATGTGTAGCATATCACAGCATAGGGTTTGGTATACACTGGGCAGCTGATACTATGGGCCGTGACGGACCCACTCTGATATTTACATCATAGACGGTGAAGAAAATATGTGCCCGAAAGAAGGTGCGTTTATGATTCAAATTTCAAGTGACGATGGTACCGGAAAATCTATACACATTGCATTCGATCATGGAATGGGATTGGCAATGTGTATATCATATCACAGCATAGGGCCTGGTATACTCTGGGCAGCTGATACTATTGGCCGTGACGGACCGACTCTGATATTTACATCATACACGGTGAAGTTTCTCACACTTTACGTATAGGTTACCACTATTGACTTGCTCAAGAGGTACGGTGTGGTAGGTTAGTGTTTTTTGACTCAGAGCTCTCCGGTTATATATATACACAGAGGTCGTAAAAACCAACGTGTTTTCTGCAATCGCTCAGTTTACCAATTTTTATATATACGTCAATGCAATACATTATTCCAATATCCCTAACACCTAATTTTTTTTACTCGGAGCTGTACGGTCATTCATATATATACAAAGTCATATATGTTTTCTTCGATTATAATTCAATGCAATTCAATTGGTCAATATCACAACACATGAATTTATATGAAAACGGACTTCATATACCAAAGCGATAAAAAACAAATTTGCTACTTGTCATGATATATATACATCACCATCATCATGCTCATGGTAATGTGAACATGATGTTCATGTTCATGTTACGTAACCAAAGTCCACGATCTGATTTGGAAATATTGATTTAATATCTCAAAAATGAAATTAATAAAATCATTATAGATTTACATAATGTCCTTAAGTTTAACAGATTGCTAATGATCGAGCATATTTCATGATCCCAACAATTAAATTTATTTTAAAATAGACTCCATATATCAAAACCGGAAAAGTTGTTTGTCATGAAAGATTTTCAAAATGTTGAATTAATGCTTAAAAGTTATAATTGATGAAATTACAATCCGTTTAATAGTGGCATTAAAAAATATTAGTTAATTTTTTAAATCATTTAAATATTGAAATATTCAAAATGATAAAACTAACTTGGCTTAAAGAATTCAGCATAGTAATTTAGTTATGAATTTTTAAAATTTAATTATCACTTTATTTATTAAATTTTAAGTTAATTTTTTTATTATTA
>APFE031337052.1:0-11171 GCA_000404065.3 Pinus taeda | reverse complement strand
GAGCAAGTCTTGGTGGAACCTTTGGTGGAGGAGCTATGATGGAGAGACTCATGTGATGATGATATGGTTGGGTGACCGAGTTCACTAGACCGAAGATTGCAGACTTGGATAGGGATGATCGATTGTTGTGATGGGTCTACTTGGTTGGACTACATGGGCAACTTAGTCATGGACATCAGGTTGGATACATGGAGCATGGCAGTCTTATGCAGGGAAATTATGTGGGAGCACTTGTAGAGATGTCACTTATGGGCATCCAATGAGGAGTGCCAAAGCAGGGATGTTGTGCAGGTGGATTTGCTAGTGTGACATGGAGACTTATTACTTATGAGCTGATGGAGAGGTTGTGCACTCTTGTACAACAAGGCCATGGACTCGGATGGAGTTGTGAGCAGACTATGGGCATTCTTACTACATGGAGAGCTGAGGCATCTTGCAGAGACCTTGGGGCCGAGACTTGTATGCTTGCTGAGATGTTGGTTGGAGATGACTTATGGAGCTCATGATGACATGAGATTATTGTGACTTTTGGGGACTTCATATATGGTGGACTTAGAGGATCTGATGCATTGAGGAGCTGAGGTCAGAGACTTTGATGCAGGATGGGGTGCATACTTTCAAGTACATGTATGGGACATGGCTTGGAAGAGTGACTTGATGTGGAGGATCGATATGAGACACTTTGGAGTGATGGAGTTACGATGATGATGATGCCTTGGTGGCTACACTTGGGCATGGGTTGAGCCGAGACTCAACTACTTTTGACACATGAGAGCTGATTGATCTATGATCATGGGCAACACATGGATAGATGAGACAGGTGTATACTTGTTTCTATGGCAGACTTGAGGGGATGACACATTGCAGATGTGATGGAGGTAGCTTCATGGGCATGGATGTGGCACACTGAGAGTTGGAGTTTGATGAGATGGTCTCTTCATATTGAGGAGGCACACATATGGATGATGTTGGGATAGATGTGGCTAATTTCATATAGCACATTGACACCAAACATCATGGATGACATGTTGCAAATGAGATGAGGACTACTTAATGGACCTGAGCATGGTTTACTTATGGAGATGGATTCCTGATCGAGTTCAGGATGTGACAGGGATGCTTTGATAAATGACTGATGGTGGCATGAGGATGTTCACTCTCATGATTTTAGCGTGATAGTTGGACTGATCACGCGACTAGTTCAAACATGGGGACATGTAGTGTACAGAGATGTGTTAGCATTGTGTTGAAGTATCATGGCAGAGTTCACATGGGGACGACACATGATGAGGTCGACACGATATGTTGCAGTGGGCATGTATCTTGAGATGGAGGGGCCAGCCTTCCACGATGGAGCAGCATGTGGATATTGTGACATGGTGGTTGATGGTCATGGATTGAGATGACTTCCGATATATGACATACCGATGGGTACATACCTTGGTATGGTTGTCTTGGTGACGGATGGTTGCTGAGATGAGACATGGTGGAGACAGTGGTTCTACATATGTTGCAGTGATGGTTGCGGTATGTGGAGGAGTTGACATCATGGATGATCTTGGTGGATGGTTATCAGGATGGTATGTTGTCGAGGACGACAATGATTTCAAGTGGAGGAGGATGTAACTTCCTCGGTGAAGTGCGACGGGCGGGCGCCGGGCGCCCGGGCGTGCACGATTGCACGCGGGTGGAATGCCGGGCGGCTTGAACGACAATGCGACGTTTGTGCAAGCTGTGGTGTGACTTTTGTGCGAGTTGTGGTGCGATGATAGACTTGCGACACTTGGAGAATGGCATGGAGCGTTGGAGGACTTATACCCATGATATGAAGGCGTTCGTATGGGGTTGGCCGGCATGGTTCCGGGGCGTCATTGAAGAGTGCAAGCCACTGTTTAGGGGGTCGGCTGGGCAAGCGACCACCCTCCGACGGAGCATATATATGAAATGCGTTTGGAGGTTCATTTGATCATTCAACGCACTTGATCATATTCACTCCTCTCTTGGAGTAGGATACTTGTGCGCAGATTTGGGGAGAGGATGAGCGCATAGCTCATGCGCTCTCCTTGGTGAGTCGCACTTGGTGAAGCTCTTGGTGAAGAGGTGAACGCGGTGGGCAAGACGTGCCCGAGGTGATCGTGCGAAGGGTCGATTTGTGCGACGACTTGTCGTGGGCGTCTTGGTGACTCGGGTGAGCGCCCGCCCATCGTGCAAGTGTGCACGAAGACTTGTTGGAGTGTTGGTTTGTGGACAGAGGTGTGCCTTGGTGGGAGGCGCCCGTGTGTGGCGACTTTGAGGTGCGCCCGAGTTGGGCAAACGACACGACGGTGTGACGAGTTGAACAAAGGTTTGGTTAGTCGTGCGGCGACCGTGCGGAGGTGCCGACGAGTTGGGCAACCGAGTTTGCCGATGTTGTATATTTGGCTAAGTGTAAATTTGGGGTTTCCCAATATTTAACTTGTGCATTGTAAAAACGAAAGATGTTATAATATATTGTTGGGCAGACTCATATTGCAGGGAGTTTCCCCTCCCTTTATACTGTTGCATTTCTCTTATATAATGATGTGGATAATGAATGTGTATGGGTGTTCATTGGTATAAAGGATAACATAATAATACTTGGTTGAGAATCACAAACTAAGTAGGAGAAAGTGAATTAGACGTAGTCCATGTGCACGAGTATTGTTAAAAAGAAAGTGTTCGGTGGTGCCGCACCTCGCCGGCACAGTTGAAAGACCACCGTAGGCTTGGGGGTGTGACAATTTGCCTTATGTGACTGGTAGGATAGCAATAATTTAGCATATATGAATTTTATATTGATTAGCAATGAACACAAATAAAATTAACATTTGAGATGCTTTATGTTGGGGATATCCAATATGGTATACGCTTTCATGTGCAATAGCGTAAAAGAAATGTGGCGATGTATTTGGGTAAAAGAAACTTGTATTGTAAATATGGTCATATTAATGAACAATTTTGATATATAGGTCATCCAAAGGGGTAAAAGTAGGTGAATCCAAAACTTTAATTTTTTGGACACATCTAGATGGTTTAGAACACATCCAAATGTTTGGTTTATGTGATGGTTAATTTTCATGTATTTTCTAATGGGTCTATATTTTAGTTATAGATATTTGGAAAATATAATTTTTAGATATTTGGAAAATATAATTTTTAGTCGTTTTAGTTATGATTTTTTTAATGTAAAATATATTGCTTCTATTTATTAAGAGTTGTTTAGATTTAGATATTTCCTAGATTGGTGTGTGGTTGAGATATTCTACTAACCATATGATTGTATATTCAAGATAGTCTACTTATCTTGAGACAACACTACATGTATTTATATTTAACTAAATTAGTATCAAAAATAGATTTAGATGTTTCCTAGATTGGTGTGTGGTTGAGATATTCTCCTAACCAAATAATTGTATATCCAACATAATCTATTTATCTTGAGACAACACTACATGTATCTATATATAACTAAATTGGTATCAAAAATTGTTTGAGCCGGTACTTAGCCCCTTCTACGCAGAGGGAAATAAATAGTTTGGTGAATGTTTGTTTTTTATTCATTTTTTGGTTTGTCCATTGATTCCGGCCAAGCTTGTCCTGTAGAGCGGCATCTGTGCATTTTCTGCATCGTCTAGAGAGCCGTATGTCGATTTTCTGCTGCTATTGAAGAGGAGTGAGAGGATCAGTGTTTGGGCATTCAATTTTCAAAGTTGTGTATTTGTTTCACAGTCAGTTTGTATACTGTGTAGATCGAAGTGGCACACGACGTTGTGTCAAGATTATACTTGTCTGACTTCCGCTTCATACATCAGAGGGTGAGCATAGACGTGAATCTGAACGTTGAGTCGATTGGACATCCACCAACCTTACTTTTCCGAGGAGATATGGCTACCCAATTGCCTAGATATTCTGGTTCCTATAAATACCTGTTTTTTTTACATTCCTATAAATACCTGTTTTTTTTACATTGATGTTGTTGCTCGCAGTGCTTCGTTTGATGCAATGCAGGGTTGTAGACAATATATAAGCACCTGAAGTGGGTCATGCCAGACTCCTCACAGATGCCCTTGTTAGAAATTTCATTGTGTAAGCAATCAGAGGTGAAGAGCTCACAGTGCGAGCTCCTCGAACTCAGACCCGCAACTTCTTCTACGTTTCTGACATGGTTGATGGCTTAATCAGACTTATGGAAGGGGGGGTTAATTCCTCCCTCAGATCTGATATATAATAACTCTGAAGGCCTCGCAAGATCTCTGGAATACACTTGTGGATCCGAGGAGTAGTGTTATATTGATGCAGCTAAAAGGCGAGAGTGGTTGATGAAGGCTGCCGCTGATTCATCAAATGGAGCTACTACCAATACTAGTCCTCAAACCGTTCCCAAGACTCCTCCAACTGCCTCACCCTTACGTTACTCGAAATCCTCACAGGCAAAGCTACGAATTCTAGTGATAAGGGGAGCTGGGTTCATTGGATCTCATTTGGTAGATCGGTTGATGGAATCTGACAACAATGAGGTGATTGTTGCTGACAACTTCTTCACCGGATCAAAAGATAACCTTAGGAAATGGATTGGGCATTCAAATTTTGAACTCATTCGGCATGATGTGGCTGAGACCCTGTTGGATTCAGAGTCAATCTTGTGCACAAAGATTCAACTGTCTCTCCAGTATATCCAGGTAATATTACATCCACGGAACATCGAGGTGGTGAGAAAGAGTTTTTGGGGGTAGATCCTGCATTAAAGAAATTGAGTTTGCAAGCGTTTTTGGAGGTGGATCCTGCTTTAAAGAAATTGAGTTTGCACGATATAGTGTTCGGCGGATGTAGCAAAGCTTGAGAAAGGCCTACGGTGCATTGAATGAGACCACCAAAGTTGGTCTGGCCAAGGTCAATAGCGATTACAAGGAGTTAGACGCATAGTTACCAAATTCGGCCGTACTGCCGAAAAAAATTCGAAAATTCGCTGGTTCGATTCGATTTGCGAATTAATTCGAAAGTTTAAGTTCGATTCGGTGCACCTAGCCTATTCTTACATTGGTTGAAAAAAGGACCTACTTTGAGCCTAATTTATCTCATCTACCCTCTATAACAAATGTATTAGTCTGATGTCAAATCATTCATCAACAATCACAATTTCAAAACTTTTCAACATCGGAGACAAATCCAATACCAAAAAGCAAAGATAAAATTTTGGGAACATACCGCAGTAATCTATATAGATCTTGGCCATATTGCTTGAGAGAGCAGAAGCCACGCCCATTCTCGTACCCTGTGAAGATGATAAATACGGTAGGGGTATGGTTCAACACGCCCCAAACCTCCAAACATCAAATTGAATTGAAACAAGACAGGATATGAGAGGAGGGGCTCTCCCAAACTCAATTTCACGTTCACTGATTAAGAAAACATTATATTGTTAAGCAATGTTAAAGATAATTCCTTGACTTTCCCATTTTCGTTGGAGGGGTGGATTTTTAATCAGTGAACGTAATATTTCAAAAATAAGGTAATTGACTGATTAAGAAAACTTTAATCAGTGAATTTCCAAATTTCCGTATTTTTTTTCGAGAGTTTTAAATATTATTTTTTTTTTAAATTAATTATAAAAAGATTTTAGATAGGATTGGAAAGGACCAGGGAATTTTGAAATTTTAAAAAAGAGATAGATTTGGACTTTAAAAACAAGTTGGTTGTTAGTTGTTGATAGGTAAAGGATTAATTTTTAAAATTGTTTTATATTGATTAAAATTATCTTAAAAATTATTTTAAATTTCAAAATGAATGGAAAGAAAATGACAAGATTTTATTATTATAAGAAAAATAATATGTATATATTTAAATGCTTAAGATATATACTCTAGAATTTTTTCCGAATTGAAATTTTTCCATTCGAATTTTTATCGTATCGTATCGAATTCGAATCCGAATTCGAATTCGAACTTGGTAACTATGGTTAGACGTAGTTGTGGGCAAAGCCACGAATTATGTCGAATATCTTCCAAAGTAAAGGCATGTCAGAAAACATTTTATGGTGACCTCATTAACTCGGCCTCGGGCGGATGTAGCTATACATGCTCTTGCGAGGTGACGGGCCAAAACTCATAACTGGCTGCATTAAAGACATTGATCACATTGATAGTTATCCATAGAACATTAAGGAAGGGAGATCCCACATTTAGGGAACATTTAGAGGGCATATTCTTCGTTTATCCAATTTCAAGGATGACTCAAGTAAAGCATAGTTGTTTTGTATGTTTGGGTAAGTGAATTTTTTTTTATGGTGAAAGTATTTTGGAATTAAAATCAGTATACATATTGAGATTATCACTTTAATATTGAGATTAGTTATTCTAACAAATAACAAGTTAAGTATGGAATTCCAAAACTTAATTGATAAAGACAAAGATGCCCGATATATGAACAATTTCAAAAGATGAGGTAAACGAGAAACAACAATTAGGTAAATGAGAAACAACAATTATTAAAGGACGATGGAGAACCAGTTGAAAGTTTGTGTGGGTTTGTAGAATATACTCATGATCATGTAGTATGTGTCACATACATGTATTAGTAAGCAAGCCTATTTAATGTTTTGTAGTGGTCTTTGTAAAGTATGTACCTGCTACCTCCAAGAGTTGGTATGTGTAATGTAAGCTTGATGAGGCATGTGAACCCCCATGAAGTTCATGGTAATCTTAAAACCACTTTGTAATTGCAAGTTTGTGGTTAACTACAAACCATTTTGGAAATGCACATTTGTACTAAGCCAGGAATGACTTGTGAGAGTATATGTAAGTGCAAGTTTGTGGTACGTGGGAAACCACTTTACATTGTAGGTTTGTAGTAAGTCAGAAACCATGTGTGAGAGTGAAGTGGATAGGAATTCTTATGGGCATTGTTTAGGTTCAGTGGATAAAACCCTCGGCATGGTTTACGATAACCCGATAAAACCTAGAAAATGGTTATGGGTAATCTGAGAAAATCCATGATGACAATGATAGAGGGGGATTTGCAAGTACAAGTACATGTATGGAGATATTGGTTGGCTGAAGCATGTACACGAAGGACATCTTAGTTAACTTTATATTGATGTGGACATATACATTTTTATTATGTTTGTAAACATGAGGACCACAACTAGACTTTATAGATTGAAATCTGGACAAGTAGTCATTAAGGTGGAGAACCACAACTAGACTTTACAGATTGAAATCGAGAAAAGTAGTCATTAGGAAGCGACTCGGAAAATATAATTCCTACTTGTTTCAGTTGTGATTCTTTGTATGTAAATGAGTGTGTTCTTATTTCTTAGGAGTTGTTTAGATCTAGATGTTTCCCAAATTGGTGTGTGGCTGAGATATTCTCACAACCAAGTCATTGTGTTTCATTTTTATTTCTCAGGAGTTGTTTAGATCTATATGTTTCTAAATTGGTGTGTGGTTGAGATATTCTCTCAACCAAGTGAGTGTGTGTTTAAGACAAAAACACTACATGTATTTATATGTAAGATTATTTTATTAACTAAAAGCATGATTAGTTTTCGAAATTAAACTATAATTAGACTACTTTTAGAAAACTCTAATAAGACTAAAAGCATGATTAGTTTTCTGAATTAAACTATAATAAGACTACTTTTAGAAAACTATGATAAGACTACAAGTTACAGTAATAATTTACGTGACTTTCATATACAAAAAATATTTTTTGTGATAGATTAATATGATATACATTGCAACTAAACATGGCATTGTCTTATGCAAAGTTATCTTATGCCAGGTTATTGAGTTGTTTACTTACTAGGAGGGTGGAAAGCAATATGTCTATTGTGCTGAAGAAGAAGTTGTTTTTGTCTAAAACGTGCAGGCAAAATTGTGAGAAAACACTCTAGAAAACAAGAAAGTTATATCGTGTTGTGTTGTCTGGCAAAGCGCTTCCCATTGGGGTATTTAGAGGTAAGATAAGTCGAACATCCTCAATTTGTCCAATTTCATAATGTGGAGTTGCATATTGTTTAAAGGGAAAAAATATTTAAAAAAAAGTCAATTCAATAAGTATAAATGGCATGGACTCATTAACATTTGAAGATAAAAAAAATATCTCTCTCATTCTTGGTTCTACAATATCCACATTTTTCTTTGTTTGATGTTGCACTCAAATATTCTAATAATCGTAATGGTTTAGTCCCCTCCTTGAATTGTAGTTTTTATATCATGGTTTTCATCTTTCTTTGATCCAATACACCACTATAATCAATAAGCGAAGTGACTTGCTTGCTAGGGGAAGGGATTCCATCATGAGGTGGAGGATGCAATGTGCCCCTCATGGGCTCATCTATTGCGTCGGTGCAGTGTGCAGGTGAATCATTTTTGCATACGCAAGGGTGTACTAATTTTAGGGTTGTAACGAATCTGGATAGGCCCCTTACATAACAAATGATATCACCTTGTCATGGCAATTTTAGGGGTTTCTCCTCTAATAACTTTTTTAGAAGATAGGCCCCTAAACATCATCTTAGATTCTTTGATATACTACTTTTCAAAACCTTCGGAGGATTTTCTTATGAAAATGTTCGTATATTAATCAATTTTGCACCATATTCATGGCTTCTTGCCATTGCACGCGAGTCTTCTCTCAGTAATTCTCTTGATAGTAATGGCAAAAATTATCCATATCAAATCACCGAATCTATGTTCAGATTGGTAGGAGGCCGTTCAATAGTTAAACGAGGTGAGTTTTGTATCCTCATGAAAGGTTTGTATTGTTTGGGATTCGATGAAATTTCGCGTGTTCGGCATTCAACTTCTTAATCATTCGTTGAATATATCTTAGTTTTGGGAGCTCCACATTTGACTCATGTTGAATGTATCTTAGTTTTGGGATTCTACTCATGTTGCCTCTCTTTCTTGGTAGGTCTTTCTTAGAACGGTTTTCTTTACAACCCATCATCTCCAACATGATCTTGTAAGATTAAGTAATTATTTCTCGCAAAGTTTCCTTCTAAAACCTCTTTAAATCATACGGACATGGGTAGGGTAATATGTGGGCAAAGATATCGCTCTCTAAATCGAGTTAGGAGTGTGTGCCTTTCGTGAAGCTATTGAGGATGGAAATGAATCTTTGAACAAAATTTTTAACTTCTTTAATAAGTTCCATGGTTAAGGAAACAAATACTACCATCATGGGAATGGTCATGATGGGCACTCGAAACTTCACTCAGAATAAAGATTGGAAAATGTTAAAAGAAACCTCGCCGAGGTGACTAAATCTCATTTTGGTTATTAAATATATATTGATACTCAGTTTTATATGCACTAACTCCACCACTCTAAGCACAACTTGCTGGGTTTTTCTTTTACATATTTAATTCTGACATTTAACTAAAAGAAAAAGAATTCACATAAACCATACTAATTCTCGTTGACAAAATATAGACAAGTATATGGGTTTACTAGTAACTATTTATCTGATTCACAATCTTCCAAGAATTCAATAGGGCTGAGCTCATCCACCCAACCTTGAGAAGGGAAATTACGTCCACTTCTTCCCCTTAAGCGTCCACTTTAGAGAGCTATGCACACTTTTATTAGAGTCAAGTAATAGACATGAGGACCATGAACACTATCCAAACTCTCTGTTTATTCTAGATTCTTTGATGTTTGTTTGAGGTTCTCCACTTGCTCAAGTCCAGCTTAGGGTTTGGCCTTGGGCAGCCTCCTGCCAATTCCACTGACTATTATTTTTTTTTTTGGTCTCCCAAGGCAACAAGAAAGAAAAACCCTTCTTTCCTAATAAATTTTTCTTTTGTCCCAAAAAGAAGGGCAACTGTCATAATTTTCTAGTAGTAGGAATTGGTTACAGGTTAGCCCTCTCGAATTCCAAAATTTATATTCAACATAACATTCATATATAATTAAATAATTAACAAAGTTCCACTAGGCTTCCTGAGCCCCCATTTACTCATAGTTTCATGTAATTTAAAAAAAACCTAACAGTAATTTAATGTCATCAGAAGTGCTATACACTTTTTCTCTCTCTCATTATTAATTTTATTAATATTCTTTTAAAATATTACAGGTCAAAATAAAAGAATTTACAAACTTCTCACACTCTTTAAATTTTTTATTATTACATAATTTATATTAAATGTGTTATTCACAATATATAATTATTTTACCTTTTATCTTACATTTCATCTGAACAAAACTATTATGATCCAACTATAGTTCTTACACTTCTTTTTAAACGTAAAACTAAAATGCTAAAAACTACTATTTAATTACTTGCCCATCATGTAATAAATTATATATTATTTTTTATATACTTATATTTTAGAATTAACTATGCATGTGTGAAACAAGATGCATTATACATCTAGATTTCATAACCATATATTCATTATTGAATTAGTTGTTTTTGGTTTATTTACTTCTCCTTTCCAATGTATTAAGGGGAAGTTGGATCGATTTTGGAGGGGAAGTTGGATTGTTTTTGGACGGCAGTTTTATCCATATTTTAGATTTTGGAAATATTTTTGAATCTTATCAACATCTAGATAAAAAATTAACCTCCTTAAAATTTGGTGAATATATAATGAGTATAAGTTCAATATGTTTTGAGTTCTATATCATGAACCTCTTGTGTCATACAACTAAAGCTTATATTTTACAATGGGGTCACTCTCTTGAAAGTATTTTCCACTCCGAACTTATTACTTGTGTATATGCGAGAGAAATTATTTAGTAGTGAGTATAGATCCATCTTAACCACTGATCTACCATGCTAAGACATGGATCAAATCTATTGATATGCAAAGAGTGCAAAACATGGAAAAAAACTTTGCACCTCTATACACATACACATTGTGAATTTTAATTATTTAAATTACATTTTTGAATGAATAAATTAATACAATACCTTGATAGTCTCCTTGGACACTTAGATTATATAGACTACACAACATAAATTTTCAGTTTTAATAGACGTTTGTTAAATTTTAGACTAAATTAACTTTTAAATATACTTGAAAAATTACTAAAATATAGAATAATAAGAAATGTTTTTAGTAACATAGTTTTAAATATATGTCAATATTATTTAACTTTATATAGTGAAATACTCTATTTATCACCCACATCAAATATTATTATTAA
>APFE031337043.1:18768-44413 GCA_000404065.3 Pinus taeda | reverse complement strand
AGCGCACAAAACATGACCACTCATTACTTGCACGAAAAATTCCTTTCTCTTTCAAAAACATCAAATGCTACTCTAAAAAAAACTTTGCAAAGGAGATGTTTTTGTATTTTTCCTATTTAATAAAGCATATAAAACTATTTTAACAAAAGCAATTGCAAAATTTATAAAACTCTACGGAAAAACTCACTCAAAAAGCAAATCAAAGGAAATTTACCTAAAAGTAAATCTAAGAGGCAAAAACCTACTAAGATGATTCCGGGATGTTTTACTCGGCAAGAATCAAACCAAGGACTAGTTCATGCAAAATCATAAACTAATCAAAACAAAAAATCAAACTCTTTTTGTTCTTTCCTTAAGAATGAAATTCACAACTTCAATCAACAAGCTTCTTCGAAATTCCGCAAAGAGACAACACAAAGGTAGGTTGCTCACACAGGTAGACTTTATGACAGGTCCGACTCCTAAGAAGACTGACAAAACCAGAGAGATCTAAGGTTTCACAACTTCTAAAGTCAAAGTCACTACAGGACCAATGCAAAAATCAAACCCTAAGGCTAAAACTTCAATGAATTTCACTAAAACTCTTGATGCTTTCGAAACAAGTTCAGGTGAAGATCTCTGATAGATAACCAGTGGATCTGGGCAGTAAATACTAATGAAAGACAAAATCAAAAGGAAAAAATGGATAAAATGGAAATTTTCTCAATTTTGACAGGGTACGCAGGCAACCTATTTGACCAGGTGCGTCCACGCTCTGTGTACAAAGATATAGTGCGTACAGGTACGCACTGTGTCTAACTCAGAGGGTGCGTACTACTGAAAAATTAAGAAAAACTAAATTCTAACTTAACTCTAAGCTAGCCCACCCAAATACACAGTCAAACAATCAAAAACCAAAAAAGCAATGACTCTTTTCAGATCAAAGTGTCACTCAAAGGAAAAATCAATCACATCAATGGATTCCCTAGCGGAGTCGCCAATTTGTCATGCGGAAAGTGTTAATCTTGCGGACAAAACCAACCTCCCTAGAAGCCTAAGACTTTCTAGTGACAAACAAGACAATTAAGAGCAATCCTTCTCTAAACATGCATTATCATATGAAAAACCAAGTGTTTTAGATCCTACCTGTAGTCCAACACTATTGTAGTAGTCTAGCCTCGTCGATCCAGATGAGCTCCTCCTTCACTTCGAAACCTGCATTCACTAACAATCAAACGATTAAATAGCACCTGAATATCTCATAAAATAAACATATTCAACATACAGACCAAGGAGTATATGAAACAACTCATTAATAACAAATTGTTGAGAAGAATGGACTTATTTGTATTAATAGAAAACAAAAGAAACCATTACAACCTGAGCCTTGGTGTTGTGCAAGTTCCTCCCAGGGTCCAGCAAGAGTTTTCCTTTACTTTGATAAGCTCACCCACTTCCAAATGAAACAAGAAAGGATGGTAATCTATCCTCACAAGCTTCTACAAGGAAGTCCTAATTCCAGCAGCATCTACCCTTTGGAATGTTCAGCTTTCAACCTCCCCTCCTCTGGCCCAATGCCTGTATTATAGTGTTCTAGAGGAAGTTAATCAGGTCCAACATCAATGGGATAAGCCACTCTTTTGGATGGGGTAGCTCCTCTCTTGATGGGATAAGTTCCTCTTTCGTAGGGATGCATGAACCATCTGGAGGCGCTCAATACACGTCAAACAATCTTCTAGAATGCTCTAGAAATGACCACAAGTAACTTTTTTAAGATGAAACTCGCGCCTTTTGACCTTTATAGGAGTACGCACCCATCCCTTGACTTACAGAGCGTACAAGTGCGTAGGTACAATGAGCTTGGGATGCGTACACGCAGGCAAGGTAGAGAGAACCTGCGTACCCAGAGATAAACATGATTTTTAATGACTTTCTCCCTTTTTTGAAGTTTGACATGGAGAGCAGAGGTATAAGGCTTGACAAGGAGGATAATATGACTGTTGATGGAGCCATATTAACTGCAGATAGTCATGGTGACAAATTTCAGTGTAACAGTACCCATACTCATTCAAAGGAGAGTTTGGTAGTGTCCTCTACAGTGATACTCTTCTTGCAAGCTGCCAATATAGCCATCTTACAAAATCTATCCACGTCTAAAAATACATCGTCATTACCATGTTTGGTAGAAAGGAGGCCACACATATAGTCCATGGAGATGGATTCCCACAGTTGGATGGGAGTAGGCAGAGGAGTGTGCAGGCCTTGCTTCTTGATGGCTAGCTTGGTGATGGCATAGGCAGTGCAGAATCTGATATAATTCCCAACATCCAGTTAGAGTTTGGGCCAATAGAAGTACTTTTGTAGTATAGCCACAGTATTCTCCACCCCAAAGTGTCTTGCGATCCAACTATAGTGTGCCTCCCAAATTAGTTTGGCATGCTCACTTGAAGGAACACAAATGTGGCCCAGGTATCATAATAATGCATCCTGGAGGTGGAAATCAGGAACTTGCTTCCCATCTACTAGCATCCGGTATGTGGAGGTGAAATCTGGATCATTTTTGTATAGTTGCGGCCATCCAGATATCTCATGGCCACAAGAGTTTAGAACACTAGTTAGTGCTGCAACTGGGGACCGGCTGAGGTAGTCTGCAACATGATTGGTGTTTCCCTTTTTGTATTTAATTTTTAAGTGGAATTGTTTTAGATATGTAGACCACTTCTTATGGCAATCAATCTGCAACTTTCCCTGTGTCTGTATAAATTGCAGAGGTCGGTGATCGGTGTAGATGACCGTCTCCTTCCCCATAATGAGGTGCTTTCACTATCAGCAAGCCTGCACAATGGAATACATTTCTTTATCATATTTGGGGTACTTCCGAATTGTATCGGAAAGTGTCTCACTATGATAGGCCATTGGATGCCCGTGTTGGGTGAGGACTACACCAATATCATAATCTGAGGTGTCTATCTCGATTTCAAATGGTTGTTGTAGGTTTGGCAGTGTGAGTACTAGTGCAGAGCAGAGGTGGCACTTCAACTCAACGAATTCCTTCTGTTGAGACTCGGACCAGGAAAACTTTTCTTTCACTCTGCCCTTAGTAAACTGAGTCAAAGGCCAAGTGATATGGGAGAATCCTAACATGAACCTATGATAAAAATTTGCAAGAAAACTTTTCTTTCGCCCCGCCCTTAGTAATTTGAGTCAAAGGCCAAGTGATATGGGAGAATCCTAACATGAACCTCTGATAAAAATTTGCAAGTCCCAAAAAGCTTCGAAGATCTGTTATAGTGGTCGAGGCTGGAAAATGTTAATTAACTTGGATCTCGGTCAGCTCCACGTGCATGCCACGCTCATCTATGATGTACCCCAAGTATTGGACCTCGCTCGTGCCAAAGGTGCATTTGTCCAAGTTGGCACACAGTTTGTGTTGCCGAAGGGTTTGAAGGACTCGTTGAATGTGTTGCAAGTGTTCTTCCCAACTCTTGCTAAAGATGAGGATGTTTTCCAGATAAACCACCACGAACGAGTTGGTGAAGGGTCGCAAGATGTCATCCATTAGCCTCATAAAAGTAGCGGGGGCATTTTTCAACTGGAAGGGCATAACCAACCATTCAAAAAGGCCTTCCTTGGACTTAAAGGAAGTCTTCCATACATTTGTGGGCTCTATTGGACCCTGGTGATAACCAAACTTCATATTGATCTTGTTTAAATACTTGGCCCCCTTGAGTTTTTCCAGCAGGTCATCAATCTGTGGGATTGGATACCTGTTCTTGAGAGTGATTTTGTTTAATTCCCGATAATAAATGCAGAGCCTCTAGGTTCCATCCTTCTTTTGTACCAGTACAATTGGGCTCCCACAAGGTGAGGAACTTGGTTGAGTGTGCCCTCTTTGCAGTAGCTCTTGGATTTGTCACTTGATCTCTTCATTCTCTAGAATGGAGTGGCGATATATCGGCATGTTGGGAAGAGGTGCTCCAAGAGTCAGATCGGTTGAATGCTTGACCTAACAATGCAAGGGTACCCCTGTGGGTGAGGAGAAGATGTCCTTGTATTCTTCCACGACTACATCCACCTATTTCTGCTGCTTGGAGGAACCCTTCCCGAGGGCCATGGATGTGGCTACGACCTCCCCATTACTTTGAGAGTGAATCAAAAATAATAATAAAAATTCCTAGTATGGGAGATGACCTTACTGCATTGCTTATCATAGATCAGAGAGATGGCAGTAGGTGGGGCCACCTCTAGTATCCTGTATAACTTAGCACCCAAATAAATAATAACAAAACGAGGTCTAGACTCATACACAGCATGTCTCTTCCATACTTAGTATGGTTGTCCTAATAATATATCACAAACTTCAAGAGGAGAAACATCACACAATACCTCTTCTGTGAAGGGCTTGATGTTGTAGGGAAGGCGACAATGTTGGTTGACGTGGATATCTCATTCTTGGTGAAGCCACCCAATGGTGTACGACTGCATATGCATTGTAGTCGGTAGGCCCAATTGCTTCATGACCTCTACTGAAATGAGATTCTTTTGGCTCTCGATGTTGACAATGAACTGCAGCAGAGAACCCTTCACCGACATCTGTGAGTAGAATAGGTGATCCCAGTCTTCTAGATCTTCAGGCTCAATATTCTAGATCTTAGTGGTGGCCACCTTGGCACTGGGATTTGCATCAATGATCTTCTTCCCTTTGGCATTCCCCTTGTCGGATTGTGACTTAAAGTCAGAACATATGTCTGACTCGTGAGCCTTCAGCTCGGCCACCAATGACTGCTTGGCCCGACACTCACTTGTGTTGTGAGTGGAGATCTTATGGAACTCACACCACTTTCTCGTGTCCTTCTTTCTCTTCGTGGTGTTCTTCTTTGCCTACGACTTCGGTGGGTTATCTTGGGTCACCTTGCCTTGAATTTTCCCTTTGCTCTATGGTTTGGGGCCACCTTTCCCTTCCTTCGGCAAGTTATCCTGGGTCACTCTGCCTTGGCTTTGCCCTTTTCTCTGTAGTTTGGGGGCACCTTTCCCTTGCTTCAGATTCACAGATCCAAAGTCTCACTTTTTTTTGTTTAATATTCTTCTCAATCTTGACAGTGTATCATTACATCTTGCCGAGCGAGGATATGTCCAAGAACTCCATCTCATCCTGGATGTACCTGTGTAGGCAATCGCAATACTTGAGTACCAAATGTTTCTGAAAATATTTGATACCCAACTTCATACGAAGGGTATGAAAAACATTGGTCAACTCTGGCATGTCTTGGTCCCTTCCCTGTCGCAGTGTGATCCACTTTATGTATTTATCCTCATAGCTCCCGACAAGGTGTTACTTCTCCTTGATGGTGTCTCGGAACGAATCCCAAGAGAGTGCAGCCGAAAATATTTGATACCCAACTCTATATGAAGGGTATGAAAAACATTGGTAAACTCTAGCATGTCTTGGTCCCTTCCCTGTCGCAGTGTGATCCACTTTATGTATTTATCCTCATAGCTCCCAACAAGGTGTTACTTCTCCTTGATGGTGTCCCGGAACGAATCCCAAGAGAGTGCAGCCAAAAATAATGAGGGCGTACTTTCATATTTCTACTCGCAGTAGGTTTCCCACCAGTCCTTGACGTGGGGGGCGGCTTTGAGAAGAGAAAAAGTAATCCTTTCCCAGCTAGAAAAATCATGAATAGAAAAATATCCTTCTAGAAGATTTAACCATTTATCTACGGCGTCTGCATCTATCCCATCCACAAATGTGGAAATGTCAAAGTTAACTTGTACCTTAAAGGGTGTGGTGCTTCCAGAGTAGCTATTGGAAGTAGATGTGTCACCCCTAGGTATCCGCTGAAGGATCTGGGCAAAGTTGTCCATTATCGCGTTTCTTTGTCGCTCGAGGGCTTATTCAAGCAATATTTTGATAAGATATCTTGCCCCCTCGTCTTTCTTTTCTTACGCAATGGGAGGACGTCAGGATTTTCAAGGCTGGTCTTACAAAGCTTTGACCAATTCAAGCCCTAACTCCTTATATCCCAACCATTGGGAACATGCAAAGAAAAAAAGAGAAAGATCAGGTCGCTTTGATACCACTTTGATCTGATTTTAAATAGGAATGCAACAAATTACAAATATAGCCATAAATACAAAGAGCAGTAGAAATAACACTTCATTTCATTAATATCAAATAGTGAAATATGCTTACAAATAGAATAGAAATAATACTAGTTCGGACGATGGTAGCTTATCTCTGAGAAGAGATGTGGCAGATACATGCCTCTGAACTATGTTGCAATGAGGCTCAAATGTTTATTTATTATTGAGAAACAATGGAAAACCCTAAACATCCACAAACCTAACCCTAGGAGATGAAGCGCCAAACTATGGGCCCCATTAGGGTAAATTGGTACATCAACTTCCCAAGGTCGTAACTTTGGCATACGATCTTTGTTTGATGTGAAAAATATCTCGTTACAAATATCTATACGAGGATTACAACTTTTGAGTGGCCAAAATTGGTCTATTATTAATGTTGGCCTCGTTTTTCCCAAAAAATGTTGTTTAGGGCCTCAAAACGGCTTCAAAAGTTGAGGGCTTCAATAGTAAATTGTGCTTCAAATAAGGAAACTAAAAAATTGAAAGAGACAATGGTGGGGGTCCAATTGGAATAGGTAGGTGGTCACTAACATCCACCTGGATCAAAGAACTTCAAATTCAAGATAGAACAGGCACAGTCATGGAAGTGAAAAGAGTTCTAACAAAAAATAACCTGATGATATAGCTTGAAAACAAGTGCAAATAGTTAGGGCTACAAGTGAGGTTTAACAGAAATTTTAATTTTTTGCAAGATAAAGGACTTCCACCTTTTAGAACTTTTAATGGAAAATTGATTCCATTAGAGAACTACTGGGACCAGTTGTGTAATATAGTTGCAGATACATCCAAATTCGCCAAAGTGATAGGAATAATAAGTGGAGAAGCTTTCATGGAATGCCTACAATATGATCTCTTCATTTAACATGAAATCCATCATTTGTTTCTCAATAAACCAACTTTTGGAACATATACAGAAGTGTATGAAAGATTTTGAAATATGGTAAATTTCTCTATTCTAAGTGAAGAAAGATGGGATAAACTATTGAAATTGATTGAGTAAAATCAAATATAAATCCTACAAATTAGGAGCGATCAAATAGAAGGACCAGAAATGTAGCTACATTCAACAAAAACACTCCTCAAAATGTGAAAAGAACATTTGAATTAGTCTAGGATTGGTATCATTTAGTTTTAATTTTTAAATATCTACATTTTCTCTTAGATTTTATTTTGTAAAAAAATTTATTTGAAGTTCGAATTAGTTCAAGACATAGTCTATAAGTATTTTGTAAAAAGAATTAGAAAGGGTTGGATTATGCAAAAAAGGAATATTTTTCTTTAATTGTAAGTTGTGGACTTTATTTTGAAGTAATCAATTTAGAAATACAAAGGCAGTATTGTTTTGGGATTCTTATGTCAGACAAATGGTGATGTTTTCCTCTCTACCAATTTGTTTTTCCTTCTAAGTTTTCACATGGATGTTCATTCTTGATTGTTACAAGAATATTATGAGTTGAATTTACTTACAATACTCCGCTCCAACTTTTTTAAACAATCTTAATGTTTTCCTTCTAAGATTAAAAATAAAATTATTTTAAGTATGCTTTATATTTAATTGATTCTCACCTTATATTCATCCTATCCATACCACACATAATTCATGAGATCTAGGAGTTTTCCTACCTCGCCCTATTCAGCGACTTTGTTTATTTCTCATTGATTACTAAATATTTTCATCGCTCCATGCCCAATGGACTTTTCTTTCATTCTATAAGCAAAATTTTAAAAAAACCTATCTTGGCCTTTCATATCTAGCCTAAGATTTAAACAGTAAAATTAAAATCATACAGAGAGAGCCCTCTCTGAAGCTATAAGGGCTAGATCCCAGCTTTAAAAGTGGTTTGTGGTTACCTCTATGGTTTCCTTTTTAGCCTAGGAAAACTACGCAGTGCTACAGAGCCCCCGAGTTTGAAGGTTATGTATATATGGATTGGTTTCTAAGAATGATTTTGGCCCCCATAGGTAAAGATGTCACCTCTCACTTCCCTTACATTGAGGAAGAATATCTCTTGATAGCCTTGAAATATGATCTAATCTATGTTCAGTCAAGTTATGTTTATAGTGTCTTCCTTGATTTGCCTCAGCCTGGTGTTGCTAATGCACTGGGGGAATCTCATGTCATTGGTTGTATCATTGTATCACTTTCCCACCCTCAACCTCCACCATATGCCCCACCTCCTATGAGTTATGGTCAACCCCAGGCAAAGACCAGTTACACTTACACCTCTCCCCCTCGTGACCCTTCACGTGGAAACCCTTACCAAGGTACCAGCACATCATATGCATATTCCCATCTGCATCAGCAGATTACAGGGCCAGTTGTTGCTCTACCTAGTTATTCAAATATTGCCTTGAATAATTACTATCCTTATGCACCACTTAGCACTCTAGCCCCATCAGGACCCATGCCTCAACCTCCTATGCCTCCTCTGCCTCTGCCACCTTAGAAACCACCTCCTCAAGGTCAAGTGTATACCCAACAGATTACTATCAATCCCCCTCAACCCAAAGAGAAGGAATAAGGGGAAGGGGAACCGAAACCAGAAACCTCAAGGTAACCAAGGCAATCAAGGTCCACAACCTAATGCCCCTAAGAGTGACCATCCTAATCCCGAAACCCAACAATAGGGCGGACATCCCAAGCACAACAAGTCTCTTAGAACCAATAAACATTGTGCTTGTTGCAGAATTTTTGGCCATTACACTCATGAATGTCCCCTCTTACCTGAAATGTGCCAACCATGGGAAGCTCAAGCAATCGCTTCTCGAGGACCTCATCCCACCACTCCTCTCCCCCCCCCCTTATTCATCACAACTGGAAGTTCTTACTAATCCTTTTCCTCACCAAGGATATGTGGCTTCCCAACCCACTTTGAATACTACAGCCACTCAACCTTTAAAAATCTAACCAAAGTAATTACCATATTTTAATGATGAATTTTGAGGAAGTCTAACACCGAACAAGTTAACCTCCATACTCAGTCACGCCAATATGAAAAATCATCTAGAAAGTACACAATGAAATCACAACTCAAAGTTTCCATTAAGCCCTTGTCATCACCAATGGTACCTTACAGATCCCTTAGCCTAAGGTTGAGGTTCCTCCTAATATGACAAAAGGTCTGTTATGTCAGAATGTTGCTTCTTCTAAAGCTGCCCATACCTATAGCATCATAGATGACTTGGCATAGCCTCTTGCTACCATGTCAACGTTTGAAGTCCTCTAGGTATGCCCATCCCAACAGAAATCTATACTAAATGCTTTAGGTGTTATGGAACTGCTTGATGATTGTTTAATTGTCTTCGATGTTGATAAAACAGAACATCCCCCTACCTTCGTTTAGTTCATTTCAAATACTATTCTCCATAAAGAACGCAATTGTCCAGCGGTGTATCATAGACGGAGGCGCCTCCACCTGTTTGATGGATGATAGTGTTTGGAATAAACTTGGTTCCCCTGACCTGTCACCATCCACTATCACTCTTCGTGCTTAGGATGGTCCCCTTGAGAACTTCTAATGGAAAATTGATTCCATTAGAGAACTATCGGGACCAGTTGTGTAATATAGTTGCAGATACATCCAAATTCACCAAAGTGACAAGAATAATAAGTGGAGAAGCTTTCATGGAAGGCCTACAATATGACCTCTTCATTCAACATGAAATCCATCATCTGTTTCTCAATAAACCAACTTTTGAAACATATACAGAAGTGTACGAAATATTTTGAAATGTGGTAAATTTATCTATTCTAAGTGAAGAAAGATGGGATAAACTATTGAAATTGATTGAGTAAAATCAAATATAAATCCTACAAATTAGGAGCGGTCAAATAGAAGGATAAGAAATGTAGCTACATTCAACAAAAACGCTCCTCAAAGTGTGAAAAGAACATTTGAATTAGTCTAGGATTGGTATAATTTAGTTTTATTTTTTAAATATATACATTTTCTGTTAGATTTTATTTTGTAAATAATTTTATTTGAAGTTCGAATTAGTTCAAGACATAGTCTATAAGTATTTTGTAAAAAGAATTAGAAAAGGTTGGATTATGCAAAAAAGGAATATTTTTCTTTGATTGTAAGTTGTGGACTTTATTTCGAAGTAATCAATTTAGAAATACAAAGGTAGTATTGATTTGGGATTCTTATGTCAGAAAAATGGTGATGTTTTCCTCTGTGCCAATTTGTTTTTCCTTCTAAGTTTTCACATGGATGTTCATTCTTGACTGTTACAAGAATATTATGAGTTGAATTTACTTACAGTACTCCGCTCCAACTTTTTTAAACAATCTTAATGTTTTCCTTCTGAGATTAAATATAAAATTCATTTAAGTATGCTTTATATTTAATTGATTCTCACCTTATATTCATCTTATCCATACCACACATAATTCATGAGATCTAGGAGTTTTCCTACCTTTCCCTGTTCAGCTACTTTGTTTATTTCTCATTGATTACTAAATATTTTCATGGCTCCATGCCCAATGGACTTGTCTTTCATTCTATAACCAAAATTTTAAAAACCCTATCTTGGCCTTTCATATCTAGCTTGATATTTAAACAGTAAAATTAAAATCATACAGAGAGAGCCCTCTCTGAAGCTAGAAGGGCTAGATCCTAGCTTTAAAAGTGGTTTGTGGTTACCTCTATAGTTTCCTTTTCAGCTTAGGAAAACTACGGAGTGCTAATAGAGCCCCCGATTTTGAAGGTTATGTATATATGGATTGGTTTCTAAGAATGATTTTGGCCCCCATAGGTAAAGATGTCACCTCTCACTTCCCTTAGATTGAGGAAGAATATCTCTTGATAGCCTTGAAATATGATCTAATCTATGCTCAGTCAAGCTATGTTTATAATGTCTTCCTTGATTTGCCTCAGCCTGGTGTTGCTAATGCACTAGGGGAATCTCATGTCATTGGTTGTATCATTGTATCACTTTCCCACCCTCAAACTCCACCATATGCTCCACCTCCTATGAGTTATGGTCAACCCCAAGCGAAGACCAATTCCACTTACACCTCTCCCCCTCGTGACCCTTCACGTGGAAACATTACCAAGGTACCAGCACATCATATGCATATTCCCGTCAGCATTAGCAAATTATAGGGCCAGTTGTTGCTCTACCTAGTTATTCAAATATTGCCTTGAATAATTACTATCCTTATGCACCACTTAGCACTCTAGCCTCGTCGGCACCTGCGCCTCAACCTCCTATGCCTCCTCTACCTCTGCCACCTTAGAAACCACCTTCTCAAGGTCAAGTGTATGCCCAATTGAGTGCTATCAATCCCCCTCAACCCAAAGAGAAGGAATAAGGGAAAGGGTAACCAAAACTAGAAACCTCAAGGTAACCAAGGCAATCAAGGTCCACAACCTAATGCCCCTAAGAGTGACCATCCTAATCCCGCAACCCAGCAGTAGGGCAGACATCCCAAGCACAAAAAGTCTCTTAGAACCAATAAACATTGTGCTTGTTGCATAATTTTTGGCCATTACACTCACGAATGTCCCCTTTTACCTCAGCTGCACCAACCATGGGAAGCTCGAGCAATCGCTTCTCGAGGACCTTATCCCACTGCTCCTCCGCCCCCCCCCCCCCCCAATTCATCACAACTGGCAGTTCTTACTAATCCTTTTCCTCACCAAGGATATGTGGTTTCCCAACCCACTTTGAATACTACAACCACTCAACCTTTAAAAATATGACCAAAGTAATTACCATATTTTAATGATGTGTTCTGAGGAAGTCTAACACCGAACAAGTTAACCTCCATACTCAGTCACGCCAATATGAAAAATCATCTAGAAAGTACACAATGAAATCACAACTCAAAGTTTCCATTAAGCCCTTTTCATCACCAATGGTACCTTACAGATCCCTCAGCCTAAGGTTGAGGTTCATCTTAATATGACAAAAGGTCTGTTACATTGGAATGTTGCTTCTTCTAAAGCTGCCCATACCTATAGCATCATAGATGACTTGGCATAGCCTCCTGTTACCATGTCAACATTGGAAGTCCTCTAGGTATGCCCATCCCAACAGAAATCTATACTAAATGCTTTAGGTGTTATGGAACCCCTTGATGATTGTTTAATTGTCTTCGATGTTGATAAAACAAAACATCCCCCTACCTTCGTTTAGTGCATTTCAAATACTATTCTCCATAAAGAACACTAGTGTCTAGCGGTGTATCATAGACGAAGGCGCCTCCACCTGTTTGATGGATGATAGTGTTTGGAAGAAACTTGGTTCCCCTTACCTATCACCATCCACTTCCATTCTTCGTGCTTAGGATGGTCACCCCTCGCAACCCCTCAGTTTATATCGTAACTGCCCCATCACTATTGTTGTTAATACAATCTTGATTGATATAAACTTCATTGATGCCCCATTAGATTATAACATCTTGTTGGGTCGTAGTTACACATATGCCATGTCCATTGTCACATTTGTTGTCTTTCACAAGATGTTCTTTCCTCACAATGGAAAGATTGTCAATATCAATCAGTTGAGTTACTATGGCCCTCAGTCTCAAACCTCTACTCATACCACTATCTCATCTATGATTGGCAATAAGAATACTCCTTCCTTAACCGATGTTTCTCCCGGAGTCTACAAATATTCCATGTTGCTTAGGTATTATTATGGCCCACTGTTTATTCCTTCTAATCCTATCTCTTCTAGTGTTTGCATTCTCCAAATGTCATGGGCCACCGTTAAGAGGTCTAGTATGCCTTCACAGTAGCCAACTCCTCTACAACCTCCTACTCAAGACTCAACTCATACTTCAGGTATAATTTCTCCAAGCCAATTTCCTTCTGTTGGTATCTCTCCTAGTCCTTTTCCACCTGGAACCATTCCCCCGAGTCTCTCTCATCCTAAAGCAGTTCCTCCAGGTCATTACCCCTCTAGTCAGATACCTGTATTATTCCCACCACCAAGAATCTTTTCTACCCATGTTATGGCTACGTTAAGTCTTCCTAATATCACTTTGGGGATCCCATTATGGTACATTGATCCTCCTGTAAACACTCCAACTCAAACCTTACACAGCTTTGACTTTGGTTCAACTTGTCGTTCCTTCCCCTTCCTTTGCTTCAGTTCCACAACAAACTCAGCAGGAAGCCACAACTGTTGCAAAAGCAGTTGGTGAGGGGGGGAAAGCCCAGAAAAAGGGAGTCAAATACAAGGCACCCCAACCAATTCCCACTCCTCCTAAACTGCCAAAGCCTGCCCCTCCATGCACTTTGAGTGATTTCGTTGGGAATGCCACCAACTTTCCTGAACTCCATGACATTAACAATGTGGTCTCTAATACTTTCCCAAACTCTAACATTCTTGAGGTCCATGTCACCTTACCTGAGTCCACCAAGAAGAAAAAATCCTTACGCATGAAACAACCTTGTGCTTTGTGTGATAAGTATGTCCATTATTCCCATCATTGTCCCCGTCTCGAATATTTTTGAGATACACTTGAATTGCTTCGCGATTTAGATGTTGCTCGTAGTGATTCCACTTCTCCTCTACCTACAGGTTTTGGACCCATTGTTTTTCCAAAATAGGAGGTTTCTCAAGCCACCATTGTGATTTCCCCTCCTGATATTAAGATGACAGATAGTTCCACCCCTATTCTCTACCTTTCATCATCCATGGGATCAATATATTGGGACTTTATTGGAGTTTCCTATTATGATCTTGTCGAACCCTCTTCGGCGAACACTTTGGGCTCAACACCAGTAGATGTCACATCTACTATTCATCTGTCCAACCCTTCTAACGATGCATATGTGAACCGTATCTCCCATAATGATGAGTGGTTTCATCACCCCTTACTTCAAACCTAAGAATTAGAACCACATCCACCTTGTGGCCATTACATTGCCACTCAATGTTTGGGTAAGGGGCATCCTTTTTCAAGATTCCAGGAGAATCAATTCTTCCCAACCCTCATAATGCATCTGGTAGTGTCGACTCTAGTACCATTATTCTTCCCCATTTAGAAGAACATCTAGAGTCTCCTATCACTTCATATCACTCTATGGATGATCCACTTAATCATTCATCCATCTTACATCAAGAACCCAGTCCCTTAGACATTTGTTCAACTATTGTGTTGTCTAGGTGAGCATCGAATCATTATATTCGAAGCCAATTTTTAGTATAGTGACACCATGTATGCAAATCCAAAAATTTATTCCACTTGATTCACATATTGTTAAGTTATGGTATGTTCTATGCTTAGAGAAGTTTACTTCTTTTATTATTATTATCCACAGATTAGCAATCACATGTACATAAAGTAAAGTGCAGATAGAACATTAAACGATCAATAGAAAACAAGCCAAGACAAGAGACACAAGATGTGGCGGCTAGCCAAGGACAAACCCCAATATGGGGAAACCCTTTGATCAAATCTTCTTTTATCTTCAATAATTTAGCAGAGAGAAATAGTACATAAATCTGATTTACATCAGTAGCAGCAAACCCTAGATCAGCCCTCAACTAGAGCAGACAATATCTTGCAAACCGACCGTCGAATTGGCTTGATTCCTTCACCAAAAAATGTGGCCTTCTAAGGAGAGACAGTTCCACCTACAGCAAAGTTCTAAGAGAGAGAAAGATGGTCAATGCTAGTCAAACTTCCAATCTGCAGTTGCAGCCCTAAATCTTCATCCTTCCTTCCACATGTGTGAGAGAAGAGTCTCTTTCTCCGTAGTAGGAGAGAGCCTCTTTTCTGCACAGAAGAGAGAGAGATGTGATGAGATGAGTGTGTGAAAATGAGTAAAAGGCCTCCTATATTTATATACAAATGTTGATGATTGAATAGATGAAACCACTGGGCTTCTGAGCCTACATGAGTTGCTGGTCAGCTTGATAATTATTCCATAATCAAAATAAATTCATATCTCCATAAATACTTATCAGAATCAGATGATCTTTAGATAAATCCTACACCTCTTGACGAGAGGAATCTAATAAAAATATTATCATCCATGAATAAGATGACCCACATGGAGTTTGGCCCTAGTTGTAAATTTTAACACTCCCTCTCAACTAGGGAGAACTCCATCTGCAATTCGTCTGTCAGTCGCTACTATTCATCCATAAAATGGACTACCCTATATAGCTTGACCCCTGCTCTACTTTGCTCTATTCTACCTGCTCTGCTCTGTTCTATTATGCCCTGTCCTAATCTGCTATGCTCTGCTCTGCTTTGTCTGAATTATGAAGAAGAAGAAGTGATCGAGGATGTATCATACCATCCTCCACTGACTCAAAGTCAGTCACAGAGTGTGTACCACTGGTCCTAGACCAGTCCTCAACTAACCTGAAGTCAGTGTCATAGTGGGTAAAACTCCTACCACTGGTCTTAGACCGGTATCATCCTTCACTAACTCAAAGTCATTCTCAGAGTGTGTACCACTGGTCCCAGATCAATGAAGGTCATCCTAGCATAGGGAGTATGGTAGATACAGCGGTGCATCCATCGGTACTACTATTGTCCCTATCCTCATTTCCCTACTCATTGATCACATAAGAGGTACTTCCCATGAGTCCAAGACTGCATGGGTACGATGCCTCTATAGGAGAACTAATCAATCCTATCCACAGGAGAGTGAATCATCCCATCCCACAAGACAGCGAATCATCTTGTCCCACAAGAGAGCAAATCATCTTGTCCACAGGAGAGAAAATCATCCTGTCCACAGGAGAGCGAATCATCCTGTCCACAATCGCCATGGAGAACACATCATCTAGGCCTCAAAGGAGAACTAATCATCTTGCTACACAATCATCATTGAGAACACATCATCCAGACCTCACAGGAGAACTAATCATCCTGCTACATAGTCACCATGGGGTGCCACGTACACCGCCAGGGGATGGTGAGTCACCCTGTGGTCATATGTCGCTCCAAGAAGTACCTCGTGCCCCCCCGGAGCTCCCAAAGCTCAATACATGATACAGGACCCTCATCAGAGGGTTTCTGAATGACACCAAGTAGTTCTTAGAAAGTCAAGAATTTGACCTTCCCTAGGGGCTTTGTCAAAATGTTGGCAAGATGTTTATCTGTACCGATATGTTGGAGCCTTATTGCTCCTCGTTGCACCATATCTCGAATATAGTGGTACCTGATATCGATATGGTTGGAGTGATCATGAAATCCTGGATTCTCTGACAAACGAATCCCACTCTGGTTGTCACATAGGATCACAATGGTATCCAATGTAAATCCAAACAGCTCATTGAAGAGCTTTAGCAACCAGACTGCCTCATAGGAAGCCATGCTTGCAAAAATATACTCTGCTTTGTCGGTGCTTAAAGCCACCGTCTTCTACTTCTGACTCATCCAAGATATCGAAGCAGATCCCAAGAAGAAACAACACCCATAAGTGCTCTTACGGTCCACCACATTGTCTGCCCAATCAGCATTAGTGTATCCAAGTAATCTCACATCTCCAGCAGTGTATCTTAACCCATAAGTGATTGTGCCACAAAGATATCTTAACAGATTCTTGGCACCAATCCAATGTATGTGGTGAGGTTCAACCATAGGTTGACTCAATGTGTTGACTGCAAAGCATATATCTAGACGGGAGTTCACTAAGAACATTAATGCTCCGACAGGTTGAACATACTTGGTGGCATTTCGTAAAACAGGTCCAGCAGGGCTACCGCTTAACGTCTTGAAGTCAAGCTCCATCGGGGTAGTTACGAGCTTACAGTCCACCATATCGAATTTTTCCATTATCTTCACCACGTATTTTCCTTGAGATAGGAAAATTTCCCCTGGCTTCTGCCACACTTCAAGTCCTAGGAAATAGTGCATCAATCCTAGGTCCTTCATTTCAAATTCAAAATCCAATTCCCTCTTACATTTGTGAATGAAATGGTCTACACCTGTTAGAAAGAGGTCATCCACATAGAACACCATTTTGAGAGGTTTTTCATATTCAACCTTAAAGTAAAGGTGAGGATCGGCTTCACTCCTAGTGAATCATCAAGTAGTTATCGATCCTCTCATACCATGCTCAGAGCACTTTCTTCAGCCCATAGAGAGCCTTCTTCAACTTGCATACATGAGATTTTTTATCATAAATCTCAAATTCTTCGGGTTGCTCCACATAGACTTCTTCTTTGTTAGAAACATGCAAGAACGCAATCTTGACATCCATCTGATGTAGGTTCCATCCTTGTGAAGCCGCAGGGCTATGATCGAGCGGATGGTGGCATATCTGGCAACAGGTGTAAATATCTTGTCATAGTCTATACCTTCCTTCTGGGAGAAGCCACAAGCGACAAAACAAGCCTTATACTTTTCTGTACTTCCATCTGTTGCATGCTTTATGTTATAAAGCCATTTAGAAGTGACAAGTATCTTGTCCTGGGGTATGGGAACTACTTCCCAGACATCATTCTTAATAATAAACTCATATTCTTAGGTCATAGCATCCTTCCATACTTGATGCTTGATGGCATATGAGAATGATGAAGGCTCATTTTGTATGATTGTGCTCATGATGGTTAGGTATCCCTGATACCTGTTAGGTTTCTTGCTATTACGGAAGGTTCCTCGGGGTGCAGTGTGTCATTCAGCATCATCGAGCAGCCCCCTAAGCCAAGAGGGCCTCTTCCTAGAAGAGGAAGGATCAAGTGGATCAATATGATCCATGGGTTCATCCACAATGGGCATTGTTACATCATCTTTTTCTTTCGGTTCCCTGGTGTCAGCTTCTTGACAGCTCCACAAAGTAGGAAGATTGTCCACCTTACTGAGAGCCACATCTTCGTCAAAGGTGACATCATGACTAATCACGACTTCCCTTTGACTAGCTACATAGATTCTATAGCCCTTAGTATTTTCACCATAGCCCACGAAGATTCCTTTCTTTCCAGATGCACCCAATTTATTCCTCTTCTCTTTCGGCACATGAAAATATACAGGGCTTCCAAAAATTCTAAAATGAGATACGTCAAGTTTCTTACCGGTGAACATTTCTTCAGGAGTCTTAGAACCCAATACTTGATGACGGCATCAGTTTTGTACATATACGACGGTGCTTGCAGCTTTGGCCCATATAAACTTCAGAAGTCTTTGATCATGGAGCATGGCACGGACAGCTTCCACAATCGTACGGTTCTTCCTTTCCACCACACCATTCTGTTCAGGAGTATATGGTTTAGTAGTCTCCTCTTAATGCCAGCCTCTTTACAAAAGTCATGAAACTCGTTAGATTCATATTCAGTCCCATTATCAGTCCTTAAGATTTTGATCTTCTTTTCGGTTTGATTCTTGATCAAGGATTGAGATGTGTCACAAGACATGACACCTAGCGGACTTCCTCCGACCTGATATAATGAATCAACTCGAAACCGAAGAGTGAAGGCATCTTTAATATTTTTTTTCCATGCACATACCTTGCCATTGCTAAAAGCCACCTTGTAGCCTTTGTCTTCAATTGCCGAGATGGACACCAGGTTCTTTTTTAGGTCAGGCACATATAATAAATCCTGTAAGTGGATCGTATTACCTTGATTCAATTTAAGAGAGACATTGCCTACACCTTTCACGGGATATTTCATATTATCTCTAAGGAAAATTTCCAGGTTAGTTTCTTTCTCTATCAGATTATTGAGAACTTCTTTGTAACCAATGAAGTGCATTAGGCACCACTATCAATAAGCCAAATTCCCAGCAAGTCTAAAGGAGCAGAGGTAGATGGAGCAGCTGGTAGATAATATTCATCCTTCTTATTGTCAATAGTATTAGATTCATACCTAGAATTTCTAGCCTTATTGAATGGTAGTCCTCTTCCTTGATTTCCAGCACTCCTTTTACCTCTGCTATTAGATTTTTCATTCCTTTGATTTCCATGAGAGGGATTTTGATCATTGTCCTGGTGTGAGTCCTTTCTATCAGGGCACTCCCTTGCATAGTGACCTGCTTTATCGCAAATGTAACATCATCCTTTTCTTCCACCCTTAGGTCCAGCCTTTATTTTTTATTTAGTCCTGGAATTATTTATTTCCTTAGCATGAGAAGAAAAGGCAATAGGAGGACCTTTAGGCATGGGCATTTCTTTCTCTTCTATCCTTGTTTCTTCTTGAATACATCTTGCCATTAATTCCTTGAAACCAGGAATTATGTTATTGTTGAGAAGAGTAGTCTTGAACACATACCATTCAAATGGTAATCCTCCAAGAGTTGTGACTATCATTTCCCTATCAATAATAGTCTCCCTAATAGATAGGATATCGTTCTTGATCTCGGTGATTCTTAAGAAGTATGCTTGCATACTCTCATCTTCCCCCTTCTTAATTTCCTTCAGCTTATTTCTAAGAAACAAAACTTGAGTTGCATCACTAAATTTAAATAAACTCACCAGTCTATCATAGATTCCTTGGAGGTGTTTAGCTCAGAAACATAGGCCACCAAGCGCTTGTCGATAGAGTCCCGGGTGATCTTCTTTGTTTTGACTTCACGGTTTTCCAGTTGTTCCTGGCAGCAATGGGTGCATTCGATGGAGGTTCAACAATATTGCCTCTCACATGTTCCAACACTCCTTGATCTCCTAAGGTTAGATCGAGATACATATTCCATCTGTGATAGTTAGACTTCTCACAGAGCTTGTCTTGGGCAGGGAAGAGTGTTGAGGACCCCATAGTTCTTTTAGGATAGCCTTTCCAATCTTCTCTTCGGTGATTTCTCTTGGTCTTGCTTGGGCTTTGTCTTCACCTCAACTCCAATACCATGTTAAGTTATGGTATGTTCTATGCTTAGAGCAGTTTACTTTTTTTATTATTATTATCCACAGATTACAATCACATGTACATAAAGTAAAGTGCAGATAGAACATTAAACGATCCACAGAAAACAAGCCAAGACAAGAGACACAAGATGTGGCGGCTAGCCAAGGACAAAACCCAATATGGGGAAACCCTTTGATCAAATCTTCTTTTATCTTCAATAATTTAGCAGAGAGAAATAGTACATAAATATGATTTACATCAGCAGTAGCAAACCCTAGTTCAGCCCTCAACTAGGGCAGACAATATCTTGCAAACCAACTATCGAATCGGCTTGATTCCTTCACCAAAAAATGCAGCCTTCTGAGGAGATTCAGTTCCACCTATAGCGCAGTTCTGAGAGAGAGAAAGATGGTCAATGCTGGTCAAACTTCCAATCTACAATTGCAGCCCTAAATCTGCATCCTTCCTTCCACATGTGTGAGAAAAGAGTCCCTTTCTGCGCAGTAGGAGAGAGTCTTTTTTTGGCAGGAGAGAGAGGGATATGTGATGAGATGAGTGTGTGAAAATGAGGAAAAGACCTCCTGTATTTATATACAAATGTTGATGATCGAATAGATGCGACTATTGGGCTTCTGAGCCTACATGAGTTGCTGGTTGGCTTGACAATTATTCCATAATCAAAATAAATTCCTATCTCCGTAAATACTTATCGAAATTGGATGATCTTTAGATCAATCCTACACCTCTCGATGAGAGAAATCTAATAAAAATATTATCATCCATGAATAATATGACTCACATGGATTTTGGCCCTAGTTGCCAATTTTAACACATATACAGTGCCAAGTGAGATTGGTAATCCACCATTTCCTTTCCCATGCTACATCCATCATGATTTCTTCCCACAGGAAGGCAACCATAAACAACAAATGGTGAACCACACCATCAACATGTGTTTTGAACCCATTATTCTAAATATATATGGAATTTCCATAGCATGTTATAACCATACATACAAAATTGGGGGGAACCTATTTCCCTACATCCACTCATCATCGTCTGGAGGATCTCGTGCCAGTAGAACCAAATGCTCGAACCCCTTATTTGAGCACTTGGAACACAATGGCACTCCACAAACTCATCCAGCTAGGGCACATCATTCCCACTGGATCAGTCCCCACCATCACCTATGTTGGGGGTAGTATCCCATGCTTAGGGACATGATGCCCCCTCTTCCCACCTTCTCACTAGATCAATATAATTCTAGGCTTAGATCCCAATGCTTTATGTATGGTCAATTATCCTTTCATTTCTTGAATAATTTTTCCTATCGGCCTCTCTGGTGAGCCATATAGATATCACATATTGTAGATGCTTGATACCATATCTTCAAATATTCTACTATATGTGATACAACACTTACCATCGAGTCCCCATGTTTGACTTGGTGGGTGGGGATGACCCTAAACCTTCTCTAATAGTTCATTCCTATATTCCTTTCTCACATTGATTCTTCATCAGGAACCATTCTTCCAAGAAGCATTAAGGCCATCTTAAGACAAGTAAGGCCACCTACCTAAAAGTCACAGATCCTAATTCCATTGGTCGATTCATCCATAATGAGCTCACCAAAGATTTAGGGCCTTCTCCTCCTCTCCAACTTCTCCAACATCTTAATGTGCAAACGAATTGGATTTGGGGACAAGAAACCCTTTTTTAGGAAAAAACCCTAGTTTTTTCATCACCCATGGTGACTAAACTATAGCTCTGTTTGATGAACCTTGAGCACCGTCAGAAATCTCTCACTAAGCTCTATAATGGGTTTCTTTTTGTTTTTGGTAATTTGACACTTCACCAGGAAGCCATGTTTTCCATGAGGTCTCAATTTTCCCCCTCCCAAAATAGATTCTCTTCATATGAGTCGCTTGTACTCTGGTACCACTTTACCTTTGCACTTATCACCTCACGTGTCGATTTTTGTCATGAGTAACCATTATTTAATCATGTTTTTGCAGTCCCCTCTGGGCCTCCCCCATGTGGAAGTATCATCAAGTCACCCTTGTTCAAAGCATTAGAGGTGAGTCACATTTGCATCCATGGCGTTTGTTCAAGCTCCCATTGAGTCATGTTATATTGTATCATCCATATTTGCATATAATTCATCCCATTTCACTCATATTTGACCTCCAGCTATATTGATTTGTCTTTAAAAAGCTTCCATCTAAGTAATTGACCATTGACCATCCCTCTGGAATCGATTCAGTCGTTATTAGGTCAACCATGCATATCATTCTCTGAAAATGGAAATCGTCAGTCCACCACTCTTCTTATCCTTCCATCATCATCCCTGGTGTCAGTCCATCAGTCACATTAGTATGATCCTCATGCCTTTGTTGAGGAATCCTCATTGCCTTGACTCTCGTGAGGCCTCTTCTGTCGACTTCAACACATTTATTCTGGGAGAGTGGTTTAGAGGGTAGTGTAACTTGGTTCCATCTTCCATCATTGTTTATTACCTTGGATCAAGTAAAGGGAATTTGCATTACCCTTTAACTTTGTTAGTTCTCATGTGCTCGACTCCAGCTCATTATCGCACAGTCGAGAATTGTACACTTGATGATATAGTGATTCAGCCAATTGTACTAACATTTCCCAGGTGTGTGTGAGCTGTTCTAGTCCTCGTTATGGGGTGGCCTTTTAGGTATCCCCCCACATGCCCAAATTTCATCAACTCATGATCCAACCCCATATGCAATTCTGTAGATTTGACTGGTTCAGTCCCTTCTGAACACAATGCTCACAGCATGGTCTGTCTATTCAAATGATCCATTCAGATCTTTGGATCCCTCTCTCGTTCAACAGAGTTTCTTTTGTTATGAGCCCCCCTCACCATGTCACCTTGAGGGGCATTATATCTCATGTACTCATGTCAGCAGATGTTATTGTATTCAGTCCTAGCCTCTGTTTGCCACACACATTATGTAAATGGGACTCATTGTATCATTATATCACTTTTTGTCCCATTGATGCCAGTACGCTATGTATAATGTATCATGTACTTTGTAGCTCAGTCCCACATTGTTGGGAACACCATTATTATGTGTACTGAGTTATCTCGGTAGGTATGGATATGCCTCCCCAACCTCATTTGAGATCATGTACTCAAAAATAAAAGGATATTTATATCATATTAGTATATCTCACCCCCTCCATTATCAGTCCTCCTTGTCTCACTTCAACTCTCTCTCTCTCTCTCTTTGACTCTCATTTTGTGTCTCGTGAAAGTGAAATCTACAACGTATTTTAGTCATATGATTTGCTCCTCACACTCTAACGTTGGGTGGGAATCTGTTATCACCAAAAAATGATCACCTAGCCATTTCTTCCTAGGTTGATCGAAATACACCATGTAGGATTAATTTTACCATAGTAAATTCACTTTCATCGTGAAAACAATTTAGTAAACCATTTTTCCTAAAAAAAATCTCATTAAAATCCAAAAAACCCCATGAAAATAATTGAATAAATCATTATTTATTTAATTTTCTCTAGAAATAATTATTAGATCATTATTTGATAATTATTTTTGGTCACCTTTGACTTAATCATCTTGGAATAATTAAATAAATCACTATTTGCTTATTATTCCTTATTTTTATTTTTGGAATAATTGTTAAACCATTATTTAATAATTATTTCAAATTCACACATTTCTTAATTCTCATAAAGTGATTAATAAATCATTTTTATTTGTTAATTATTTCAACCACTTTCTAAAAAAAGATATTAGTCCATTTTGAATATCTTTTCCCTCTCCAATATAATAAAGTATTCCTAAAGGCTAGATTTTTATTTGGTCGATAATATTTTATTATTTTCTAATTCCTAATTTAGCTCAATACTTTGTGTTGGCATATTAGGGCCTGACCCTGATCCGAATTGGATCCATAAAACACTGATTAAAGAACCATGACTGTATCAAGTCGAGACAAATCTCTAAAGAATTCAGAACCATGATCAAAAACACCCCTGAACCAGTGGCAATGGCAACCAACGTGGAACGACGAGGACCTCGATCAAAGCGCGCTGACCGAGGCCCATAGAGACTATGTAGGGGGTCAAAGTAGCTCCTAGAAGCCCCGGATCAGGAAAAGGAGGTAAATTTCTGGGCAAACAGAGCTGAAATGGTGGAAGCTCAAGCACATGGACACATTGTGAACCAGAGAACCGCGGGCAGAAAAGGCAAAAAAAACGCTAAACGTACAAAGGCGGGACCCGCACTCTGGAAACCAGTGGTATTGATCGGGGTGCCCTCAAACGGTAAGCGGTTTTGGATGGAAGCGAAGTGATCCCACTCAATGATCGATGCATGCCAAGCGAAGGTGAGAGACCAGTCAAGCAAGTCAACCGCGGATGTTATCAGTTAAGCAAGTCAACCGTGCAGGATGTGTGTATGGCATCGGATCAGGAGGCCCCAGATCAGACGGATGAGATCGTGCCCGATGGAGGAAGCGGAATCAATGAAGGAATATGCCGCATTTTAGAAGGATTTGGAATCTGTTTGACCGCCACGGTGGAGGAAAGACTTCATCCACTACGTAACTGAAGAAAACAAACCGATGGAGCAGGCTAGTGCCATTTAGAGGAGGACAATTGGCCACTCCCTGAGCATTCATGCTGATGCCGAACAGGGAACTCCAACCGCAGTTGCAGAAGGTGAATCAACAGAGGCTGAAGAGGAACCGAATGGGCATGAGTTTGAATGGATAAAAGCCATGAACAGTGAAATAGAATAGAGAGATAGAGTCAGTCAGAGTAAACCCCGAGAGGAGGACTGAACACTGAGATATAAAAACCAGAGAAGAAGGAAGTAAAGAAAAAGCAGAAAGAGACAGAGGGCCAAGCTAACCAGCGGCAGCGTCGAGCACCAGAGCTTGAGAGATTCAAGCCATCCCATAGAGTAATCTATCCGGACTGGGCACCACATTTGGCTCTTTCCACTGTAGACCAGAAAGTCATAGAGCTAGTAGGAAGAAGAAGATTCTTTGTACTCCAGTGGCTTGGGGAATCCAAGAACCACCTTGCCAAGCAAACCTGCTTCAAGAGAACTCACATTGAGTCCCTATATTGTAATTCTCTGCTTAAAGGCACAATAAAACAAGGCCACCATTGAAAGCTGGACCGGAGACGTAGCCCTCGAGAATAGGGTGAACTCCTTATTAAAAATTCTTGTATCTTTGTGTTTGCTTACTGTATTTCTCTGTTGTCTTTCCATTTTATTGTCTATGTATTGGCAATCTGATCGATCCATTGCTTCAATAACACAGAACACACACAAGCACATGAGTCTGTAATTATTTTAAACAATAAATATTTAGTTGATGTCACTCATAGGGTGAATATCAGATCAAGTGGTATCAAAGCTCTAGGTTGTAAGGTTTGACAAGCTTGTGTTGGTTTAGCTATTGAATGCTCACTAGATCAAAGCTCAAATTAGGAGAAGGAGAGTTGGTCGAAACTAATCCTTAAATTGGGAGAGTCTATCCTCGGAAGACAATGTCAGAGGAAGGCTCTATGGGGCCGGACCCTCAATTCATAGAGAGTTTCCTAGCTATAAAGTCTATGGTAGAAGAAATGTATAGGGTCTTTAGAAAGCATAAGGATGAAGATTCATCAGGTTCTAAACAAGATAAAGAAGAAGATGAGTCTCATTCCCATGACCACTCAAAAGGAAAAGGGAAAGAGGAAAACTTTCTCACACCTCCTA
>APFE031337043.1:2582-18179 GCA_000404065.3 Pinus taeda | reverse complement strand
GATGAGGTATTTGTACAAGCTACTCATCTAGAAGCTAGAGGAAAGAATGGAAATCCAGAAGTTTGGGGACCATCCCAACCCACTGTAATCAAGAGCAAGGAGAAAAGAAAGCAGAAGTGGAAAGTAAGGAAGGATAACACTGCACAGTAAGGCAAAGCTTCATGCACTCACTGTAAAAAGGAGGGGCATGATGATGAGCACTGTTGGATTCTACATCCAGAGCTGAGACCTAAGAAGTCTGAGGGCAAGAAGAAGATGACTACTGCAGCTATTCAGAAAGATTTGGGGTCAGAATCGGGAGATGAAACAACCATTGTAGCCACAGGTATAAAAGGTAAGGATTTTGAAGCATCTACTAGTAATTCTGCTCAAACTATTATTGATGAAGAATATGAGAGAAAAAGACATGAGCTTTTTCATATTCGAGTTAGTTCCAAACATCAAAAGGTTGATACTTTGTTTGATAGTGGCTCACAAGTAAATTTGATTTCTGAAGCAATTATAAAGAAATTGGGATTAGAAACTACACCTCACAAGAAACCATACCCATTAGCATGGTTGAATGATAAAGCACAACTACAAGTGACTAGACAGTGCAAACTCAAGTTTTTGTTTGGGTCAGCATTTGTAGATGAGGTTGAGTTGGACATAATTCCTTTGGATATATGTGGAATTGTTTTAGGAAGCCCTTCCTTGTATGATAGGAAGGCTATTTTCTATAGAGCTGAGAACAAGTATCTACTTGTTAAAGATGGAATTGAATACTTTGTAAGAGCTCACAAGCTCAATAATAATTATACTCTCATAAATTCTGGGCAGATGAAAAGAATGATAAATTCATGCAAACAATTCTTACTAATGGTGGTAAAGGAAAAGAAACCTGATAAAACCAATGTATTTGAGGGTTGTAATGCTCAGCAACAAGCTGATATAGAAAACATTGTTTCAAAGTATGATGTCCTATTTCAGGAACCTAAAGGTCTACCACCCAAAAAGGAAATAGTTCATGATATTATTTTCTTGCAAGATGTTCCATTACCTAACAGGTTGTCTGCTTTAGAGAATGCTGAAATCAAGAAGCAGGTGCAGGAGTTGCTCGAGAAGGGATTCATCAGGCCTAGCACATCACCATGTGGGTCACCAATCGTTTTAGTGAGAAAGAAAGATGGTTCGTGGAGAATGTGCATTGACTACAGGGCGCTAAATAAGATAACAATCAAAAATTGTTATCCCCTTCCTCGCATAGATGATATTTTAGATCAATTGAGGGAAGTTGTTTATTTCACCGAGCTGGATTTGCACAGTGGATACCATCAGGTCAGGGTTGCAGAGAAAGATGCATGGAAGATTGCTTTCAAAACAAAGCAGGGATTGCATGAGTGGTTGGTTATGCCTTTTGGCTTGATGAATTCTCCTGCGACTTTCATGAGATTAATGAATGACGTACTCATGCCTTTTCCTAATGATTTTGTTATCATGTATCTGGATGACATTCTGATTTTTAGTAAAACGTGGGAAGAACACTTAAAGCATTTTAAGTAGAAATTAGATGTTTTGAAAAGAGAAAAACTCTATGTTAAACTCTCAAAATGTGAATTTGGCAAAACATCTCTAAATTATTTGGGTCATAGTATGGGATTGTGAATTGAAAATAGATCCCTCTAAAGTGACAGTCATTGTAAACTGGCCTAAACCCATGTCTGTTATAGAAGTGAGAAGCTTCTTAGGAGCAACACAATATTGGAGGAATTTCATTTCTAATTTTTCTTCAATTGCAGCTCCCTTACACGCTTTGACAGGATTGAACAAGGTGTTTCAGTGAGGAGGCAAACATCATAAAGCCTTCGACACCTTAAAAGAAAAGATCAGTACAGCACCTGTATTAGCATTGCCTAATCTACAAAGGCCATTTGAAATCCAAACTGATGCTAGTGACTATGCCATGGGATCAGTGTTGACACAACACGGCAAACCCATATGTTATCATTCTGAGACTTTTAATCCTGCAATAGTTAACTATCCTACATATGATAAAGAATTGTATGCATTAGTTCAGAGTGTGAAAAAGTGGAAACATTACTTAATGGGCAAAGAGACAGTAATACATATTGATCATCAACCACTTCAATATCTACACTCCCAAACTAATTTGCAGCAATCAAGACATTACAGATGGATGGGTTTTCTACAACAGTTTCATCTAGTCATCAGATATAAAAAGGGCATACACAACAAAGTTGCAGACATGTTATCTAGACCCATTATGAATGCATCTACCATACTTAAGCATAATTTTGTGCTACATCAAAGCTACATAGAACAATATTCTCAGGTTATGGACTTTAAAGATGTATATGCAACTTTGAGTCAAGGAAAAAAGGTAGAAGAATTGGATTATCATGTGAAGGACCGACTCTTATATCATTGTGGGAAACTCTGCATTCCACAAACTGATAAAGTAAAGATAATTAGAGAGGCACACACTTCTCTGATATCAGGTCACTTTGGGGTAAGTAAAACAGTTTCACAACTGCAAAGATTTTGTTATTGGCCGAAAATGAATGAGACAGTTTCTAGATATGTAAAAGGGTGTACTACATGTGCTAAAAGCAAGCCTAGTAATAGAAAACTAGGCTTGTACACTCCTTTACCAGTTCCTGCTCACCCTTGGGAAAGTGTTCCATGGATTTTTTTGGAGGACTACCTAAATCTACGAAAGGTCATGATTATCTATAAGTGGTTGTGGATAGGTTCAGCAAAATGTGTATTTTGATACCTTGTAATAAACAGATTACAACTGAACAAACTGCAAAATTATTCTTTGAACATGTATGGGTTCATTTTGGATTACCCAATTCTATTATATCTAATAGAGACACCCTATTTGTGGGGAATTTTTGGTCAAGTCTGTGGGAACTGATGGACACCCAACTAAAGAAAAGCACATCTTTTCATCCACAAACCGATGGCCAAACAGAAGTAGTTAACAGGACAGTGATCCAGTTATTGAGAGGATATTGCAGCAAACATCCTAAGCTTTGGGATGACCATTTGTGTTATGTGCAGCATGCTTACAACAAAGAAAAACACTATTCTACACAGAGATCTCCTTTTGAGACCTGTTTTGGTTTCATACCAACGTTTCCTTTGGATTTTGTCTTTGGTAAAGACACCATGGTTGATGGACACAGTGATGTGGACAAGGCAACTAGGTTCATTGAACAGTTCCAGGAGATCCATCAAGCAGTACAGGAATAGCTAGAAAAGAGCCAAGCCAAATACAAGGCTAGGCATGACAAGCATCGAATGGAGCATAGTTTTCAAGTTGGAGACCAGGTTTGGTTGTATATCAGCAAGGACATGATGCAAGGTGAAGGTAAAAAGCTAAAGCCTATTAGATATGGACCTTTTAGGATACTTGAGAAGATTGGTGAAAATGCTTTTCACCTTGATCTATTAGCTTAGATGCACATCTAATTAGTCATAAATGAATATTTCTTGAGATTGTTTGAACCTTCAATGATTGAGGATCCTAAAGAGAAAAGTCCATTTCCTTTAATTGATGACTTGCTACCTGAATATCTTAATGAATTGCAGGAAGACACAGTCTTGGAAAGGAAGGTGAGGATGACGTGCAAAGGAGATGTTGAGTACCTCAGAATTGGACTCAAAGGTTCAAAGCTGAGTAGTGCAAAGTGGATTGAGATTAGACAAGTGAGACAGCAGTATCCTCACTTATTCGATGCTTGAAAGAAAACCAACTTTTGGTGGTCCAAAAGCTTTTTCAGTGGGAAGGTCGTGATCCGAATTGGATCCATAAAAAACTGATTAAAGAACCATGACTGTATCAGATCGAGAAAAATATCTAACGAATTCATAACCATGATCAAAAACACCCCTGAACCAGTGGCAATGGCAGCCAACGTGGAACGACGAGGACCTCGGTCAAAGCATGTTGATCAAGGCCCATGGAGACTACGCAGGAGGTCAAAGTAGCCCCTGGGAGCCCTGGATCGGGAAATGGAGGTGAATTTTGATCACTGGGCAAACAGGGCCAAAATGAGGGAAGCGTGAACACACAGACGCATGGCGAACTAGAGAACTGCGAGCGAAAAAGGCAAAAAAAATTCCAACGTACGAAGGCAGGACCCGGACTCCAGAAACCAGCAGTATTAATTGGGCCACCCTTAAACAGTGAGTTGTTTTGGATGGAAGTGAAGCAATCCCACTCAACGATCGATGCGTGGAAGCAGAGGTGAGAGAAAACCGTCATTGATCATGCGTTATCGGTCGAGAAAGTCAACTGCGCAGGAAGTGTGTATGGCGTCAGATCAGGAGGCCCCAGATTGAACAGTTGAGATTGCGCCTGATGGAGGAAGCAGAATCGACGAAGGAATACGCCACGTTTTAGAAGGATTTGGAATCTATTTGACCGCCACGATTGAGGAAAGGCTTCATCCATGATGTAACTGAAGAAAACAAACTGATGGAGCAGGCTGGTGTCGTTTAGAGGAGAACAAGTGGCCACTCCCTGAGCGTTCATGTTGATGCCGAACAGGGAACTCCAAGCACAGCTGCAGAAGGTGAATCAACAGAGGCAGAAGTGGAACCGAACGGGCATGAGTTTGAATGGCTAAAAGCCATGAACATCAAAACAAAATAGAGAGATAGAGTCAGTGAGAGTAAACCCCAAGAGGAGGACTGAACACTAAGAGACAAAAACCAGAGAAGAAGGAAGTAAAGCAAAAGCAGAAAGAGACAGAGGGGCGAGCTGACCAGCGGCAGCGTCGAGCACCAGAGCTTGAGAGATTCAAGCCATCCCATAGAGGAATCTGTCCAAACTGAGCACCACATTTGGCTCTTTCCACTATAGACCAGAAGGTCACACAACTAGTAGGAAGAAGAAGAGTCTGTGTCCTCCAGTGGCTTGGGGAATCCAAGAACCACCCTGCCAAGCAAACCTGCTTTAGGAGAACTCACATTGAGTCCCTATTTTGTAATTCTCTGCTTAAAGGCACAATAAAACAAGGCCACCACTAAAAGTTGGACCGGAGACATAGCCCTAGAGAATAGGGTGAACTCCTTATTAAAACTTCTTGTGTCGTTGTGTTTTCTTACTATATTTCTCTACTGTCTTTCCATTTTATTATCTGTGTATTGGCAATCTAATCGATCCGTTGCTTCAATAACATAGAACACACACCAGCACATGAGTCTGTAATACCTTTAAACAATAAATCTTTAGCTGATGTCATTCATAGGGTGAATATTAGATCAGAACCAGGTTCAGAAGAATTATTTAGCCAAACAAATCCCGCAGCTACCATCCTTTTCGGCAACAAACCATGAAGCGTGAACTGAGGTCTCACCCAAGGTAGCAAGGGAGGGTGTTGGAACTAGGTTTCTGCACCTTGGGGATGTCTTGGATGTGGGTTGGGGCTCGCACATTGTTCTGCAGCCTCACGCTGCGCCAAATCCGTGTAGATTGGAATACCCTTATCGCGCTTATTACAGATTGAATCACTTATTACTGGTTTGATCTAGTTAAAGTGGTCTTTAAGCAAACATTTATTACTTTTGGTTACTTCATACATCAAGATTAACCCAATTCACATATATTCAACTATAGTAAATGCAGAAATCATAATAGTTCATTTATCATAAAAGAGTAAAGTCGCAATTAACACAGAATTCAGAAGAAACTTATCTTTATTACCAATCCTCAACAACACATCTAGATCCACCCTACGCACTCAGCTACAAGGATCTGCGCACATAGCTGTGGACTTTCCAGGCCTCTGCGCACATAGTTGCAGTGCCTCTACCTTCTATCCTACTCCCTTGACTCGGACTTACAGACGCTTTTAGGTTTATCTCCTTTAAGGACCCATTACATTCCATCTTCCAAAAGAACTACTTTTCCCTCATAGAGCCATGCTCTATTTATACTTTCACTTTGCCCGCAATCCCACCGCGGGCTGACTCTATTACTATTTCTTTACACTATTTTCGGGCAGACTACCCTTTGATTCAACCTACTACAGCTCACGCTCCATGCTTTTCGTAGATTCGTTTACCCTAATATTACCCAAAATTCCGAGCTTCGCACCCCATACTCGTTCTACAGGGCTTGTGCTACCCAACATTCCCCTAACACAATCATCATGACTCATCCCGAATCACTTGCTGGCATGGCTAGATGCTCTGCCTTGGCTTCGCGATTCGCCTCCTATTGAGTGGCACTCGTCATCCGGCTGCTCCTGCTTTATCTCCCGCAATGCTTCATCCATCTCCTGCTTCATTGTTTCTATCACATCTCGCAACCAATGATGCTCATTCTTCTCTGCTCGGTTAACACAGAACACCTCCTTCGATGATTTTAGCGCGAGTGGGGGAGCCGCATACAAGACCTCCTGGTACCACCATAGCCCTTTCTAACCTTCATATCTACTCTTCGCACTGTCAGCTACAGCCTGTGTTGCAATTTTGCAAGAACCTGGCTTCTATCCGCAAGATCCCAATTGTCGAGAACCATCAGAGGCGACTTACTGACTGCATATTCACCCATGGTTGTTGTATGTCCATCCTTCTGTTGTTCTGTTGTAGTGCATCATCCTGTACCTAGGCAGGGTGACGGCATCCGGACCAATTCTACTTTGCATTCCCTTTTTTCTGGTACACCCCATTCTAGCGATGCTGCAGCTTGCAGGATACCCGCAACTGTCAATACCAGACTCCTTAGAGAGTCCTGCTCCTCCCTCTGCCAAAGTACTACCTTCGGGCACATGCCTAGTGCAGAGATGATGAACAGCTCCATCTGTATTTCCAAAGCGTAGGTTGCCCAGCGGATTCCCCATTGTGATTAATAAGCCATGTGAACTTCAAATGCCCAGATTGCTACTCGTTTCAGCTCATGTAACCTTCCCGTGTGAAATCTATGGCCGATCATTTCATATCTGGCTCGTACTATTGCTCTTAATTTCCCGCCACCCGCTCCCTTTTGCCATAATGCAACCCTCCTGTCATGAACAGTTGTATTAACGGTCATCATTCCTTGGAGCAGCGCACCCACGTGGCTTTGTCCGTGGAACCACACCCCTAATTGTTGGCCAAATGTATGCACACCCTGATACCCGCGCATCTGTCCCCCATACTGCTTTATCGTCCCTCACTCTCTTTTAATTGGTCGGAGCAGTGAGACTCCCCTTGGAATGGTTAGCCAGGCAGTTGGCCTACCCGTATAGAGCTTCAGGCAACTGCCATTCATTCTTCCTGGGAAGGGGTCTCCGTTGAGCTTAGCCAGCTGAACTGCGCTCCCATCAGTTACTTCTTTAATGACATATCGTCCCAACCAATGCATGCAGAGTTTACCTGGGAATTTCTCGAACTTACTATCAAATAACAATACAAGATCATCCTTCTTGAATGTGCGCACCTTGATATGGTGATCATGCCATGCTTTCTCGCGTTGTTTTTCTACCTACTGATGAAATCTAGCCAGAAATCGTTCTTCGTCTAGTTCACCAAGTTGTGCGAGCCTTTCCTCCAAGACCCCACGATCTGCCATGCCTGTAGCTGCTGCAATCCATAGACTGGGCATGATATATTCCATAGGCATCACGACCTCCTCATCATAGACTAGTCGAAACGGTGTCTGGCCTATCAACTTTTTACACGTGGTTCAGTATATCCATAGCACAACAGGGATGCGCAAGTCCCAATCATTTCGTCGCGCATTGCAGATCTTAGTCAGCACGGTTTCCAAAATTTTGTTCAATGCCTCAATGGTCCCATTTGCTTGCGGATGGTATGGTGTGCTCTGTTGGTGATATATCTAGAATTCCTCAGTGAGCGTGTTGATGGTTTCGTTCAAAAAATGCATTCCTCGACCAGTCATGAGAATCTTAGGACACCCAAACCTAGTCAACACATTCTCGAACAAGAAATTTTCCACTGTCGTGGTTGTGCAATCCTTAACTGGTTGTGCTTCTACCCATCGGGTCAAGTATTCGGTCACAGTGATAATATAGCGTGCGCCCATCTTCCCTCGTGGTTCAATAGGCCTGACAAAGTCAATCGCCCATTTATCAAATCGTTGTAGCATTACTTGTGGCTGAAGTGGCATTTCATCCCTTCGCGGCGACTTGCCCATTCGTTGGCATACATTGCAGGCCCGACAGTATGCTTTTGAATCTTGATGTAGCTTGGGCCACCATAATTCGGCGTGAAGAACCTTCTAAGCTGTGGCGCGGCCTGCATAATGTCTACCAGCAAGCCCTCCATGTGCTTCAGCAAGGATCTGTTCTCGCCCAAACTCTAGTACATATCTGTGTAATATCTCATCATGGCCCATATTATAGAGATGTCCAACAATCATAGTGAAATCTGCTGCTCGTGTCACCAATTCCTTCTTTTGTTGCACAGAATACCCCTGTGTCACAATGTCGTAGTCAAAAAATAGATTATATCTTCAAAGCAGCCATCTGCAATGTGCACTGCATACAACTGGGCGTCCGGGAGTCCTTCTTCTAGATTCGTGGGTTCCTCACCTGTCTCAATCCGGGATAAGTTGTCTGGACCCACATTCATATGTCCCTGCTTTAAAACAACGTCAAAATCATATTCCTGAAACAACAGCAACCATCGACAGATGCGCCCCCCCAACACGGGCTTATTCACTAGGTATTTTAGAGCAGAGTGGTCAGTATACATCTTAAAATGTCCTCCAAGCAAATAGTGACGATAATTCTAGAGTGCATACACCATTGCCAATCCCTCTCGCTCAGTAGTAGAGTAATTCTTCTCATCTTTCGACAACCTTTGACTTGCAAACACAATCAGGTGGTCAACTCCCTCCGCTCCTTCCTGAGTAAGTACTGCTCCTAACACGATACACGATGCGTCGACATGCACATGGAACTCCACGTCCGATTTTGGAAATATCAAGATAGGGGCATATGGCTTTTTTTCCTTCAGCAGTTCTAGGCTTTTGTTACATTCCTCGTTCCAGCAATACATGGGATCCTTTTTAACAATTGTTCCATTGGAGCCGTGATCTGGGAGTAACCTTTTATGAACTTCTGATAGTACCCCATGTGTCCCAGTGTAGCACGTAGCTGTTTGACATTGCACGGTGCTTGCAGACCTAGTATGACAGCGATATTTGCCAGATCCACCATCAGGCCTTGCCTACAAACTACGTGGCCCAGCAAGTTCCCAAAAGGAACAAGGAATGTACACTTCTTTAGATTGAGCGCAATCTAGTGTCGACGGTAGGTATCCAGCATTATTCATAAGGTCTCAGTATGTTTCTTAACTAGGCCAAAGATAATCCAATCATCAAGATAGACTTCCAAGAATTTATGTATAAATTTCTTGAATGCAGCTACCACAATGCAGGAAAATATTGCCAGCACATTCTTCAGCCCAAATAGCATCACCGTATACTAAAAATAACCCCATTCTGTAGCAAACATTGTCTTGATTCGATCTTCCAGGGCGATCTTGATCTGATGGTATCCAGAGAACCCATCCATAAAGGAATACGCTCCCTGCCTGCCCACATTTTCTAAGACTTCATCAGTAAAAGGTGTGGGAAATGGATCGTTAACACAAGCATCATTAAGTTTTTGTAGATTCCCTTCTGTTTCTTCTCCTGTACCACTATCTGACTTACCAAATCAGACTCCTTGACTGGTTCAATGATCCTAGTTGCCAGCATCTTGTCCAGTTCTTCTCGTACTTTTGCTTTGTATTTTGGATTCAATCGATAAGGTTGTTGCTTTACTGGCTTCACATCAAGCTTCAAAGTTATCTTCATCATTCCTAGTTCGCCTCGAATCCCTTTCAACTTCGTAATCTTGGCAGGGAAGAGGTCTCGATACTCTCGAAGTAGCTCGACAACCTTTTCCACTTTAGCGTCGTCCTAGTAATCCCCAAGTGTAGCATACTTCGGTTCTTCCTCTGTTCTGATATTCACTTGCTTCGTTTTTAATGGTGCTGCGATGTCTGGATCTTCTATTTCGGGGCTGCGCACTTCTCGACTTCCTTCAGATTATGGTATATTGATGTCGCGCGGATCATCCTCGTCACCTTCTACTTTTACATTGTAACATTCCAAGACCCGTCTTAGCTGTCGCAACCAGTCTGGTTGCACGATTTCTTCCGGTTCTAGCAGCATCTTGAAAATTGCAGTCTTTACTAGCTTTAATGCATCATCCACTATATCCATCCATTGATCCTCAAAAAGAAATGTTGACAGAAACCTTTCGTGCAAGATATACCACTCCTCTGTGCCATGTCAGAGCTCTGTTTCAGTATATCGATTCCTTGGGATGACATCCAAGGTATGATAAAATAGGTGCACCCTTTCTAGTTGCGGCTCCTCGCCATAGGCTTTGGTCCATTTGCTCAGGTGTATGTGTGGATTCTCTAGTCCATCATATTTCTCTGTTAGTTGGAGCATTGGCTTCCCAAATCGTATCTGCATCATGCGCTTACAGCTTTGCCAATCCGCCAAGGTTCCTTCATGGGTACCCCACCATCATGCCGGTGTCGCGCGCAATGCCCATTTGAGCGCATCAAATCACTGGTACTCTGGTAATACACTCTCATACTTCTCTAGGAATTCATTTACTATTGTGAGCATGTCATACACCGGCAGCTTGTGGTCCTGAGTTTTAACGCAGTACACGGATTTTGTCGGCATATTGCAGTTTAAAGTAGTTGCCCCGTTCATTCTATCCACCATTGCTTGTCTTCTTCCTCTGAATCATCGGTGTATGGTTCCACGTAACCCTGTGAAATTCTCTATTCCTCCATTACCTTACCCTTTATTGGCCTTTGTGCAACAATTTGGTAGATGCAATCCAATGCTTCTTCCTGCTCGTCGTCACGCACAGGTTCCGCGTAGCGGGGTCCCTCAATTGAATCTAACAGAACAACTACGCGATGTGACTTTTTATCAAATATCATCTTCCTTTGCTTGAGATTAATAATCCCATTCATGTCGATGGCCCAGTCTATTCCCAACAACACGGGGTACGAGCTTTTTTCGTCCACTATCTCAATAACTTCAAAGTTCGTTCTAGTGCTCACACCATCTAGGTCTACGATGATTCCTTGCAGCCTACCCATGGGCAAGATATTCTACTGATTTGCCATCCGTAATTGGATTGGAGACCATTGGAGTGGGGGCTTGCCGATACGCTCCCATGTCTGCTTAGGCAAGACATTTGCATCTGAACCGAGGTCCAGAATGACCTAATCCGTCTCATAGTCACCAATCCGCGCTATTAATCACATTTCTTGTCCGGTCCACGACATATGGCTCCCCATTTGTCGAACTATGCGAGGTTCTCCCCATCCTACGTATCTGTTAATTACCTCCTGCAGTCCTTTCACTGCCCTATTATCGTGAAGTAACTTCATGCAAGTTTCTAGAAAAGTTGTCAACATCAAGGGACCTTTGTATGACTCAGACTAATCCCCTTCTAAGGTTGCATCGCCCCTTAGTACCATATTTACTTTAGATCCTTCATCGCGCGATTCAGCCCTTATCATCTACACATTTTGTGTCATCGTATGAGGTGTTGTCCTTTTTTCATGAATATGTGCTAACAGCACAGGGCAATCTAACAGTTCATGGTCGAATTTCTCGCAATAGGGACATGATATTTGAGTTGGATTTGTGCAATCCCACGCGTAATGTCTTGGTCCTCCACAATTGTAACAAATTAGTTGTCCTCGACCCCTTCCTGGTCCCATTCTGCCCCGTCCTGGAACTTGTCCTTGGAATCCACCGCACGCAAACGTTGCACTTGGGTTTTGACCTCGCCCCTCAGTCTGCATTCGGTAGGCAGATGCCTGATCTACCAACATCCAGCAATCCCTTTCCTCGTGACCCACCGATCTACAAAATTTGCAAAAGTTGCTAGGGGGTCTGATTATATTTCGGCAACAGGTGGTAATTATCTGTGTTGTGTTTTCCTCCTACTTGACAGATTGCGCACCAGAGAGGGGCAATCACGCTCGGCCTTACCTGTGCCTTTAGTCACAACGGTGTTGGTCCCCCCGTGACCACAAGATTCACCGTGACTAAACAATGGTCTTTATCATGTCCTTGGAGCCTACACTTGATGCACCAAACTTCTTCCCAAACTTCTGGCGCCTAGTCTTGTTTTAACTTCTACATTTCCAAACACTAATTTTGGACCTGCACTTGGATTTGAGGAACTCCCAACCTTGGGTCTTGTACTGGGGTTTCGTGCAACCGCATTGATACCTCCAGCGCTTTTGCTTGGGTTGAGATCTTCTGCTGTGACAAAGCCGATTTCAGATATGGCGTTAGTGATGCAATGAACCAAGCGTGGTGTCGTGCATCCATCAGGGTCATGTTGGCCTCGCGAATAGTGATTTTTAACCTTTGATCCAAATCCCACGAGGTCTCACCAGGCATCATTGTGATCTCTTTGAATCCCATGACCAACTGCGATTCCGATTTTGGTCGGTTGAACTCCTTTTTTAATTCCGTGTGGATGTCTGTTATCCCCGTCGTTGGGTTGATGCCTAAATACTTCATATACCATGTTAGTGCTTGGTCCTGCAGTGTGTTGACTAAAATGGGTTTCTTCATATTATTATCCATGATCTGCTATGTGTTCCATACTGAATTCAATACAAACCAAAACTTTTCCGGATCTTCACTGCCTGCTCCTTTGAATACTGGTAACTGGATGGCACTCACCATTACTATCGTTCTGATCTTTCATTGCTCTTTTCTCTAGCATCCCCGCCTTTCACACCAGACACCCCTTAGGTAGATCCCAGTCCCGGCAACAGAACCATTTGTTGGCTTATTGGGGCCTAACCCAGGTTCGGAAAAATTATTTACCCAATCAAATCCCGCAGCTACCGGCCCTTTTGGCAATAGCCCGCGAAGCACAGACTGAGGTCTCACTCGAGGTAGCAGGGGAGGGTGCTGGAACCAGGTTTTCGCACCCTGGGGATGTCTTGGATGTGGGTTGGGGCTCGCGCATTGTTCTGTAGCCTCGCACTGTGCCAAATCCGTGCAGATCGGAATACCCTTATCATGCTTATTACGGATTGAATCACTTATTACTGGTTTGATCTAATTAAAGCGGCCTTTAAGCAAACATTTATTACTTTTGGTTACTTCTCGCATCAAGATTAACCCAGTTCGCATGTATTCAACTATAGCAAATGCAGAAATCATAACAATTCATTTATCATAAAAAAGTAAAGTCGCAATTAACACAGAATTTAGAAGAAACTTATTTTTATTACCAATCCTCAACAATACATCCAGATCCACCCTGCGCACTCAGTTGCAGGGGTCCACGCACACAGCTTCGGACTTTCCAGGCCTTTGCACACATAGTTGCAGAGCCTCTAACATCTATCCTACTCCCTCGACTCGAACTTACAGACGCTTTCAGGCTATCTCCTTTAAGGACCCATTACATTCCATCTTCCAAAAGAACTACTTTTCCCTCATAGAACCATGCTCTATTTATACTTTCCCGTGGCACGCGATCCCACCACGGGCTAACTCTATTACTATTTCTTTACATTATTTTCGAGCCAACTACCCTTTGATTCAACCTACTATATCTCACGCTCCATGATTTTTGCAAAGTCTTTTACCCTAATATTACCCAAAATTCTGAGCTTCACACCACATACTCGTTCCACGGGGCTTGCGCTACCCAACACTTTGTTATAAATAGACGATTTTTCCATTCATTCTTTACCTTGATCATTCTCATCGTCGCCACTATCATCTCATTCCCTTTGAACTTCCACTTGAGTTCAAGCTATTTTCTGGGTTTTTCTTTGTCCATTGCAATATTGAAAGAGAAAAATGGATCGTTGAAGCATAAGGAAATCAAAGCACCCATCCCACGAAGGGGGTCTATAGACCCAATTCTATGATTTCTCCTCATCAAGTGTATCATTTATATTAATAAAATTTGCTTATTCATATGATCCATTAGGTTGCTACACTTCTATACTTGTCGTTATATGTTTTTGGTTGCATATGATATTCTGATGCAGGGTTTTTCTTTCTTTTTCATTGCATATTTGAAGCGTAAACAACCATATTTTTGATGTTAGGGTCACTTGTCAACAGTGGGTTAAGTGAAGCATTTTTGGTACACTTCTATGAAACCTTTACTCTAACAAAAGAAGAAAACCTAGTGATTGGGGGGGACTTGAATTTCTCTATTAGTGTGGCGGAGACATGTGGTCCCCATGCTCATCCAAATCCTCTCTCAAATTATTTTTCTCACAAATTGAAGGAATGTAATTTATGTGGCGAAGACCTAGTTAAAAATAATCCTACTTGGAGGACCACTATCCTATCTTCTTGGAAATGAAGCAAGACCAAAGCAAGTCAAGTAATCTCTTCAAATTTTTCTCATCCGGTTAAAAGATGATTCTTTTCACAATCTGGTGACTGAAAATTGTAGGTTTTAACCCTGTACAGAAATTACCTGCATACAAATTCTAAAACAAAGAAAATAAATAATGCGAGAGCATAACACATAAAACACATATGCACAGAGATTTTCCCCTGGATCCCAAAACCGGGACTACCAACTTGATTTTTCATTATATTCCTTTCAATGTTACAATACATATTTATACAAGCCGAAGCATCCAATACCATGGACCAAAAACCATCACATCCAAAACCATGGACCGAAAACCATAGTTAGGTTTGCCGAACCTAATATAGGGTCCAAAAAACAATTTCCTGGGGCACTACCCCGGACCCCATAGAGGCGGGCTACCTGCCCCCCTTAAACCCCCCTATGACTCCTCCACTATGCAATCGGCGCAACAAAGGGGGGGCTTCACCCCCCCTCTAACCTCATGGTTCACTACGTAGGCTAGTTGTGGAAATAATATAACACAACCCAACAATCTCCCACTTGTTGTTTTCTTTCCACAGGGGGCCACAGGAGAGCTTAGTCATTTTTCCAGCCCTGAATCGCCCATTGTTTCTCTACACCAAGAGGACTTCTCAGAGCTCACAGATTTTGTCAATGCATCTGCAGTATTCTTCAAAGTGTCCACCTTTACCAGCAACACCTTTTTGTCTTCTATCATATCCCTCACAAAGTGATACTGAACATCAATGGGCTTTGTCTTTGAATGATAAGCAGGGTTCTTTGCCAAGAAAATTGCACTTTGGCTGTCACAGTCTATCCTTATAGCTCCCTGTACTAACCCCATACTTGAACACAATCTCTCAACCAAACTGCTTCCTTGCTTGCATGAGTGGCTGCCATGTATTCTGCCTCTGTATTTGATAGTGCCACTACAGATTGTTTCTTACTCATCCAACTGACTGCACCTCCAAATAGGTTAAACACATACCCACTTGTAGATCTTCTCTGATCCAGATCTCCAACCCAGTCTTCATCAACAAAGCCATGAATATCCAACACTCTGTCCAATCCTGGTCTTCCTTGGTAGCACAAACCATAATCACTAGTGCCACGCCAATACCTGAAAACCCGCTTCACTGCTGTCCAGTGCTCCTTCCCTGGTTTTGACATAAACCTGCTC
>APFE031337040.1:0-13671 GCA_000404065.3 Pinus taeda | reverse complement strand
TCTCTAGCAATCCACACTTAACACACCAACTGCCTATCAAGAGCAGCACTAAAGCACTATGAATTCCTCTATGTCAAAGTCTATATGTCAAAAACTAGCTGCTCATGGCAATGGTGGAGGCTTATATAGGAGAAGGAGTCTCCATGGAAAGTGGAAGGATAAGCTTATCTCTAAGAAAGGTGGCTCATATGACGAATAGACATGCCATAGAAGGGAGGGCGACCTTTACAAAGCCAACAACCAGGTCTGGAGTCATCTGGAAGGCTGGCTGTTAGAACAAACTCGCCCAAACAGGATCAGCGCGGTGCATAACTGGACTAGCGCGCTGACATCGCATCCCAATAATAGAAGAAGTCTGGTCAGCGCGACTTAGTGCGAGCAGAGGGTCCGCTGGCTATGAAATTCGATCAGCATGGGAAACCCGTGTGCTTCCGCACTGGCAGCGCATCAGTTGCACTATCATCCGCCAGTCAACGCGGTTATTTCAATAACAGTCGCGATGATCCACTAAACTTAGGCAAAGAGGGTTTTTTGGCCATTTCAAAGAGCATGAGCATGATGGATTTGATTTTATGACACAGTAGGGAGACTGATAAGGAGACAGTGACAATTTACTGTGTAACAGTATCTATTCGCTACAAAATCGATTCTGCTATTCAACATTTTACAGACATCTATGCATCAAGAATTAATGCCCAGAAAAATGGGGCTTTGCAACAACCTTTTAAAAATGAGAAATACACTAGGATGCCTCAAATTCTGTACTCAGAGAAATACACTGATGATACTTATGAATACAGGTTCGTAACTCAGAGCTTGCGCTATTTTTTTTGTTAAATAAAATATTTGTTTTGCTCTTGGCTGGATGGTGGACTTTCAGTAATCTGTTAGACATTCCTCTGATGTTGGTGATATTGTTCGTCTTCTACGATTTGGGCAAAATGGTAGTTTCATCTCTCAGATACCTAGTTTATATGGGATTAGGTGCATTCTTCAAATATTGTAATACTTTTCATGTGTGGATTTATAGGATGGGGTTAGGTTATGTTGCGCACATACAGAGGCTTGGTCATGTACTCACTTTCTGTCTTTTTCTATGGAATAGACATATGCTTAATAATCAACACTATCAAACCATAGTTTCAATGGTATTGTTGAATATGCAGCGTAGATATTTGGTTTCAATGTTGAGTCCTTATCTATTGTTAATCCCTTTGGCAAATACAACAATATCCCTCTCTGTGGCCAAGCTCTCATATACCATATAATCCCATTTGATGGGTCTGGAATGATCAAAGTAACCCAATTTTGCTGTAATGATCTCTGGTAAATCTGAGCTATAATTATCTGTGTCCACTAGGGCAACTGATGTTGTAGACCAGTGGGTAGCAGGTGGAGGAGCCTGGCATCTGACTGCAGCTCGTGGTTGGGTAGAATATCCAAATTGTAAATACTCGATGACATTGACTGGTGTATGGATTTGTTGCGAGAATGAACAGCTGGGGGATGATTTGTGGAGTATCAGATTGGAGTTTGCAGAATACAAGTGTACTAAGAAGAGGACTTCCTTAGGAAGAAATACAATGTCTTGGATGAAGAAACTCCTGTTGGTTTGATTGGTTAGCAACATGGGAAATCTCTTTGTGAATCTCGCAGCCTGTGGTTTATACAGATTGAGTTCTTTCTCCATTAAGCTTTCTTGCAGGCTTCCATATTGAAAAAAAAAACATTCCTTGACCATGTCTCGGGTTAGTATGATTTAACTACGGAGCCAAGAACAAAGTATCTATTAGCTACAAAATCCATTCTTCTATTCAACATTTTACAGACATCTATGCATCAAGAATTAATGCCCAGAAAAATGGGGCTCTGCAACAACCTTGTAAAAATGAGAAATACACCAGGATGCCTCAAATTCAGTACTCAGAGAAATACACAGATGATACTTATGAATACAGGTTTTTAACTCAGAGCTTGAGCTATTTTTTTTGTTAAATAAAATATTTGTTTTGCTTTTTGGCTGGATGGCGGACTTTCAGTAATCTGTTAGAGATTCCTCTGATGTTGGTGATATCGTTCGTCTTCTACGATTTGGGCAAAATGATAGTTTCATCTCTCAAATACCTAGTTTATATTGGGTTAGGTGCATTCTTCAAATATTGTAATACTTTTCATGTGTGGATTTATATGATGGGGTTAGGTTATGTTGCGCACATACAGAGGCTTGGTCATGTACTCACTTTCTGTCTTTTTCTATGGAATAGACATATGCTTAATAATCAACACTATCAAACCGTGTTAGTGATGCCTATCATGAATTAACATGTATTCTTAGTCGTAGAATAGGCCTTAAGCCAGGGGCAGAGCCTGCATCCAATTTTGAGCTTTTCATTCTTTGTTGGACAAGCCTTTGTTTTTAGACCGGCTTGATTTCTGTCAAGTGAAAATAAGAACCTCACAGTCAATATATAAAAGGATGTAATATCAAATATCTTAATAAAATTGAAGAAATCGTTGCCCATGATATCTGGAATTTATTAAGAAATTTGCTTTTGTCGAGCTAAAGGATTGAGGATCGTTCCAATCCTGCAATCATATCTGTTAACTTCAAAATCTCCTTATAAGATGTATTCGAAATTCTCTGTCATCATGGCCCTCCACCCAAGACAACCTATTGATGTCTAGATTGAAGGTTTTCCATGAATTTATGTAGTTCCCTTTAAAGTTAGAATGCCAGGTAATTAAATAAATGCAGAGAAGGAGACGATGTGTCCACGTTGTTCTTACATTGCAAAAAATTTCCTGGAAGTTTGGACATATATTAAATAAATGCCCGATAACTGCTTTTGGTCAGTTACAATCAGATGCATATCAAAGTTTCTTTGAGATAATGCATATCAAAGTTTCTTTGAGATATTTATAGTTTTATCTTTGAGTGTGGGTATGCTTGATTGTTGGTTGTCTAGGTGGTGAGTTGAATATCTGTAATTAGGGTTTTAATTCACCGAAATGGATTATTTTGATGATTGGGCATTATGTGTCATCTCTAGACATGTGGTTCTCCCTTCAGAAATTGCCAGATTGCTTCCCAAGAACTGACTTCTCAATGAAGTAAGCACCGCATTTTTGTTCTCAAATGCTATTTTAATGCAAATGCATCTGTTTTTCCAACTTCCCAATGTGGTAATCAACACCTAATTTGTTTTCAAATGCCATTTTTAATGCAAATGCATCTGTTTTGCCAACTTCCCAATGTGGTAATCAGTGCCTGATTTGTTTTCAAATGCCATTAATCAGCACCTAATTTGTTTTCAAATGCCATTTTTAATGCAAATGCATCTATTTTGCTAACTTCCCAACGTGGTAATCAACACCTAATTTGTTTTCAAATGCCATTTTTAATGCGATAATCTGTTTGTTAGTTTTATTTTTTATTTTTATTATTATAAACATATTAATAATTTTAACCAAATTGATATTATTTTTGGTCCATAACGAATGGCGAGCCATTGGAGTTTAGCAGTCTCGTGGATGGGTGCACTATGCCATTCATCATCCTGAGCCACACATAATTTAGAATGCCAGGTAATTAAATAAATGCAGAGAAGGAGACAATGTAATTTGCCCTGTCAATGCAGCCCCCGATTTACTAAGATTTATTACTAATCGCCTCAGAGTTGCTTTTGATGCAGTTTTCTTTAATGGGTACCCAATATTGGCATTGGCCTTGAGTTGCTTTAGCCACGAAGGAGAAAATACAAACTTGTCAACGTCAGTGTACATCATCCATAGACACTTCTGTTTGGCCATGAGAGCACAGTGTGAGAATCTAGATTCCTGTGTTTTGGCCCATGGCCATGGATGCCTGCTTACCTTGTAATTTTCTGGCAGTAACCCTTCAACAGTTTCTGCCAGATCGTCTTCACTGTTGTTATCATACAGAAAGAAGTGTTCCACACCGAGATGAGAATGGGAGATAACCCATTCTCTTATGTATTTTGCAATGTTGAACACCATGGTGCAGGCACAGAGTAGTTTCATTTTCTGTGCACTATCTTGAGTACTACTTTTGCTTGAATGATGAGATGGCGGGATTTCATAATAAGCGACGGAAGGAATTGATTTCCCATGGATTCGAAGAGTGATTTCGGAGGAAATGAGCTGATAACGAACTGATTCATTGGGATGCTTGCATCTAAAGACTTCTTGTGCAGAGAGTGTGACCATAGTTTCAATGGTATTGTTGAATATGCAGCGTAGATATTTGGTTTCAATGTTGAGTCCTTGTCTATTGTTAATCCTTTTGGCAAATAAAACAATATCCCTCTCTGTGGCCAAGCTCTCATATACCATATAATCCCATTTGATGGGTCTGGAATGATCAAAGTAACCCAATTTTGCTGTGATGATCTCTGGTAAATCTGAGCTATAATTAGCTGTGTCCACTAGGGCAACTGACGTTGCAGACTAGTGGGTAGCAGGTGGAGGAGTCTGGCATCCGGCTGCAGCTCGTGGTTGGGTAGAATATCCAAATTATAAATACTCGATGGCATTCATTGGTGTATGGATTTGTTGCGAGAATGAACAGCTGGGGGATGATTTGTGGGATATCAGATTGGAGTTTGCAGAAGACAAGCGTACTAAGAAGAGGACTTCCTCAGGAAGAAATACAATGTCTTGGATGAAGGAACTCCTGTTGGTTTGATTGGTTAGCAACAGGGAAAAGCTCTTTGTGAATTTCGCAGCCTGTGGTTTATACAGATTGGGTTCTTTCTCCATTAAGCTTTCTTGGAGGCTTCCATATTGAAAAAAAGAAACATTCCTTGACCATGTCTTGGTATTAACCCGATATGATTTAACTGCAGAGCCAAGAACAAAGTATCTATTAGCTACAAAATCCATTCTGCTATTCAACATTTTACAGACATCTATGCATCAAGAATTAATGCCCAGAAAAATGGGGCTCTGCAACAACCTTGTAAAAATGAGAAATACACTAAGATGCCTCAAATTCAGTACTCAGAGAAATACACTGATGATACTTATGAATACAGTTTTGTAACTCAGAGCTTGAGCTATTTTTTTTTGTTAAATAAAATATTTGTTTTGCTTTTTGGTTGGATGGTGGACTTTCAGTAATCTGTTAGAGATTCCTCTGATGTTGGTGATATCGTTTGTCTTCTACGATTTGGGCAAAATGATAGTTTCATCTCTTAGATACCTAGTTTATATGTGGTTAGGTGCATTCTTCAAATATTGTAATACTTTTCATGTGTGGATTTATATGATGGGGTTAGGTTATGTAGCGCACATACAGAGGCTTGGTCATGTACTCACTTTCTGTCTTTTTCTATGGAATATACATATGCTTAATAATCAACACTATCAAACCGTGTTAGTGATGACTGTCATGAATTAACATGTATTCTTAGTCGTAGAATAGGCCTTAAGCCAGGGGCTGACCCTGCATCCAATTTTGAGCTTTTCATTCTTTGTTGGACAAGCCTTTGTTTTTAGACCTGCTTGATTTCTGTCAAGTGAAATAAGAACCTCACAGTCAGTATATAAAAGGATGTAATGTCAAATATCTTAATAAAATTGAAGGAATCGTTGCCCATGGTATCTGGAATTTATTAAGAAATCTGTTTTTGTGGAGCTGAAGGATCGACGATCATTCCAATCCTGCAATCATATCTGTTAGCTTCAAAATCTCCTTATAAGATGTATTCGAAATTCTCTGTCATCATGGCCCTCCACCCAAGACAACCTATTGATGTCTAGATTGAAGGTTTTCCATGAATTTATGTAGGTCCCTTTAAAGTTAGAATGCTAGGTAATTAAATAAATGCAGAGAAGGAGATGATGTGTCCATGTTGTTCTTCCATTGCAAATAATTTCCTGGAAGTTTGGACATATATTAAATAAATGCCCGATAACTGCTTTTGGTCAGTTACAATCAGATGCATATCAAAGTTTCTTTGAGATATTTATAGTTTTATTTTTGAGTGTGGGTATGATTGATTGTTGGTTGTCTAGGTGGTGAGTTGAATATCTGTAATTAGGGTTTTATTTCACCAAAATGGATTATTTTGATGATTGGGCATTATGTGTCATCTCCAGACTTGTGGTTCTCCCTTCGGAAACTACCAGATTGCTTCCCAAGAACTGGCTTCTCAATGACGTAAGCACCGCATTTTTGTTCTCAAATGCTATTTTTAATGCAAATGTATCTGTTTTGCCAACTTCCCAATGTGGTAATCAACACCTATTTTGTTTTCAAATGCCATTTTTAATGCAAATGCATATGTTTTGCCAACTTCTCAATGTGGTAATCAGCACCTAATTTGTTTTCAAATACCATTTTTAATGCGATAATCTGTTTGTTTGTTTTATTTTTTATTTTTATTATTATAAACATATTAATAATTTTAACCAAATTGATATTCTTTTTGGTTCATAACAAATGGCTAGCCATTGGAGTTCAGCAGTCTCGTGGATGGATGCACTATGCCATTCATCGTGTTGAGCCACACATCATTTAGAATGCCAGGTAATTAAATAAATGCAGAGAAGGAGACGATGTGTCCACGTTGTTCTTACATTGCAAATCATTTCCTGGAAGTTTGGACATATATTAAATAAATGCCCGATAACTGCTTTTGGTCAGTTACAATTAGATTAGTAGAAGGTTAGTAGAAGTTGGATCCCTACCCTGTCATCTTAGGGTTTCTTCCTTCCCCCTTTGTACATCCGGGTGCTTTCTTCTTGTTCGGGTCGCTCAATCTTTTCGAGTATTTAGTTATATATTGCTAGCTGCTTCATTTTATGACCTTTATATTATGTTCCTCTTGTATTTATTTATGGTCATTATTTTAGGTATTAATCTAATTTGATTTTATGTAGAAGTATGACTTTCTCATTGATGAGGGTCCTCTACCTGTTTTGGTAGTTAATTATTTAATTCGTAAGGTCATTATTATTAGTATATATTAATTATGATAATTATATTATTGTCATTCTTATTCATAGGTGGGATTGCTACATTTTAGTTATTTATATTTAGCTCTTTTAACTAACAGAATTAAGTTTAACTTTTCTAAATATTTTTCTATCGCAATTTAATATGATTATAATAATTCCCGGATCCGGGTGTTAATATTGCCCTAAATGGCATTCATGCGCACTTAAGGCACATGAGGCCGCCACTTGCTGCGCAGCGTGGAGTCCCAGACACAGTTTGGAGGCGGGACGAAGAGTATTATGACCTTGGCACGGTGCAGGATAGCGCCATTAATGGCGAGCGGAGCCCGACGCGGTCTGTGGAGCGGTATTTACAGGCGGCAATTCGATAAATTTTCCATTATGCCTACGGCTGAAGAATACTCTGTTCGGTTTGTGGTGAGTTCGGTGGGTGAGGTCGACTGGGAGCCCCGCCTCAGAGGGGAAATTCGAGCTGGTTTGGGCTCGAATTGGCAGCCCTTCAACTCCGCCGGTGCTCCTCGCTCTGGAATTCCGTTATCAGGTTGGGGTAAGTGCTTCATCCGCGGCAATTTTAATTTTTCTGGCTCTATTTCTCGGTTCAGTGTATCCATTGTTTTTTGTTCGGTTTCACAACTTGGTTCGGGGTCTTTGCATGCTCTGAGGAGCATCTCTGATTTCCACTCTGCCTCGTTGAAAATCACGGTCCTTCTTTGCACCATGAAAAAATCTAGGAAGCGCTCTCGCTCCGGAGATAAGCCTGGCAGCAGCAAGCGACATGCTGCGTGCCCTCAATCCACTCCTCTGCTCACCACCATCAATCTCACTTCTCCCCCTGAGGATTCCCCTGCTTCTAACCCCACCCGCCCTCCGATACCCAACAGCGCCTTCCAATCCACCCACTTCAATTTCCAGAGCAACCTGAACCACCCCTTGATTTCTGCCCAGATAACCATCTTGATGACGGAGGAAATCAACCAGGTTCCTCCAATATCCTGCATAGACCCCAATTCTTCCAACAGCAATGACCATTCCTCTGCCCAATTAGCCATGGCTGCAAAGAAGGAGGATGTTCCAGTAATACAGGTCGACTCGCCTTCTCCAGTTCCTCCCCTGAGCGACTGCATCAACCTTTTCCTGGACCCCGATGCTGGCAACACCGACAAAGAACAGGAAGGCAATGTGGAGCATGACAAAGAGGGGCTCAGACACGATGACGCGTGTCAGCCAGATGCAGAGACAAAGGGGGACGAAGACAACTGAACAGTTGGCACTTGTGTTTGCTCTTTTTGGTTTTTTGGAAGCCAGCTTTGCGTGTTGGCTCGTTTTTGAGATTTTCCAGCCGCGGCGAATGCAATTGTCTTGGTCTCAGTACTCTCTCTCCCAGTTTCTCAGTATTCTCAGTACTCTCTTTCTCTGTTTCTTTGTAAAGCCAATGAATTTGGCAGTTTGTTCAGTCTATCTGGCTGTAAGCTTGGATGAAATCCCCAGCTTCTCTACTTTGGGGAATTTTTGTAACATATGTGATGCGCAGGCTTCGATAGCTGCCCCCTATTGTAATTTTATGTTTACCAGTTAATAGAAATAGCATAGTCTTTTACCGAGAAAAAAAATATGATTATAATAATACCATATATATATAATATATATTATATATATATATATATATATATATATTATATATTATATATAATCTCAATAAGAAATTAAATTATTTAATAAACATTTCTCATTTACTTTTCAAACTAACCTCTTAAGATTAGTTTTATTAATTAGTTAATTTAATAATTTTATAAACAGATGAAATTACATCAAGAGTAATTAGTATAATTTTATAAACAAAATAACATACCTTTAATAAACAATTCATATATATAGTTAGTTAAAACTTTAATAACTTATTACCATCAAAATTATATATTTATTCATTATTATTATTTTTGGAATAAGAATAGATTTTATTTATGTAACCCAATTTATCTCTTTAAAAGAATTCATTCACGCAAATAATAATTTTCAATAACCATTAGTATTATTCTATTAACAAACATAAAGTTATTTAATTAAATAAAATACTTATGTACCTAATTTTGTTTATTTCTAGAAATAAAATAATATATTATTAATCTTAATATTATAAAAATAATAATAATATTAATTTATTAATATAATTTTGGCCTAGGTCCTAGAGTCAAAAATAGCCGTTATGTAGTCGTTGGAGTCTCTGATCAGTCTATTTAACATGCTAGGCCAGATCTGTCTCTTCAACTTGTCGTGACGATGAACCACACTAGTTGGTTCGAAACGCGTCGGCAAATGTCCTTTTCATGTGATTTACGCCGAAGCTCTTCTTATAACTATGATGGTTCACAGAAGCCTCAATTCTACAATTAGATGCATATCAAAGTTTCTTTGAGATATTTATAGTTTTATTTTTGAGTGTGGGTATGCTTGATTGTTGGCTGTCTAGGTGGTGAGTTGAATATCTGTAATTAGGGTTTTATTTCACTCAAATGGATTATTTTGATGATTGGGCGTTATGTGTCATCTTCAGACATGTGGTTCTCCCTTCGGAAACTGCCAAATTGCTTCCCAAGAATCGACATCTCAATGAGGTAAGCACCGCATTTTTGTACTCAAATGCTATTTTTAATGCAAATGCATTTGTTTTGCCAACTTCCCAATGTGGTAATCAACACCTAATTTGTTTTCAAATGCCATTTTTAATGCGATAATTTGTTTGTTTGTTTTATTTTTATTTTTTATAAACACATTAATAGTTTTAACCGAATTGATATTTTTTTGGTCCAGAACGAATGGCGAGCCATTGGAGTTCAGTGGTCTCATGGATGGGTGCACTATGCCATTCATCATCCTGAGCCACACATCATGTTATTCAGAAGACCTTTGAATTACCAGCAAAACCAACAGCAACAGGCTGGGGCTCAATCTCAACCTATGGTTCTGAAAGCCCAGTGAGTTCTATTGTGGGTAAAGCAGGGGCTCAATCTCAACTTATGGGTCTGAATGCCCAGTGAGTTTTATTGTGGGCAAAGTGGATTGGCCTGCCTGATGTGCTCAATTTTGAATGATTGATTGGATTTTATTATATGAATAATTGAGAGAAACAAAGAATAATAATTTGTATAATTTTGATTAAGGATTTATTTTATTTTAGACAATTTATTGACTAGGTTTAGTTTGAATGGTTGAATTATTATAATATTTATTATTTTGAACCAAAATACAATTCTTTCAATTTAACATTTCTATCGGCTTCTCTTTGCACCTTTTGGGGCAATTGCTAGTTATATTAAAGTTACTTGAAAAATCGGTCTCCTACAATGTATTTTAGGTATCAGAGGAGAGAAACGGTTATTTCCATTGATTGAGAAATCATTTAGGCAATTTCAGCCTTGTAGAAAAGATTCGTGTTGGTTTAGCCTGGGCCTAAAACATTTTCGTTGTCATCTAATTAATGAATGCATTACGTTGACCATAACAAAATATCCATTTTCAGAATAGACATAACTAACTATTGCAATTGTAACTCATTATCATCCACCCTTGCTTTCACCAATATCCATTCACATGTCGCTATTCTTCCCCACTCTATGCCTTACCACTCTATGCCTTATGGCATTTCCTTTGCAATGTAAGGTGCAAATGCTAGTTTACCTTTATATTCAATTTTTTGAAGTCCTCAATGTGCTCCACCATTGAATCCTTTTGTTTGAGATTTATCAATAGGCTAAAGAAGGTGTTGATCTTTGTATTTCTATGATGTGCTATCATTTCCTCCTTAAAAGTTGACCAAGTGACAATTTTTTTACGAGAGCAAAGCCATCAATACCATACAAGGAGACTGGGTTCCAAATATAAAGTTGCAATGCGCAACTTTTGTGTGTTTTGCACATTATGGAGATCAAAATATTGCTCCATCTATAGTATCCATGTTACGAGATCCTTGCCATCAAACTCCCTCATATCAATCTTTGGAATGTGGTGGGTCTTCAATCCAACATTAGAGTCTATGAAATCATGATTAACATTTATTTTGTTCTCATCATGAGTTTACTCTACTACCTTTTCGCCATTGGGAAGTCTTTCTTGTAGCAACTTTGTCAAGCCTTTCGTGTCTTTCTTCAAATCTTCCATGTTGTCTTTCAGTTTTGCTTCTATACCATCGATCTCAGCTTACATATCATTCTTCAAACTATTCATCATACCTTCGATTCCATTGTTCAAATCATCCATCTTAGCTTCAATTACGTTTTGTGAGAGCGAAATTTGTTGCACATGGTCTCGTAATTTTGATATGTCATGTTGCATTTCTTCCTCTTCTTTAGGTGTCATAGTAGAGATTTCGGGTTGCTTACTAGGTGTTTCCATTTTCTTTCTTCAGGTCATCAATTGATGATAATTATGCTTCACAATTCCCTTTGAATCACTTCAAAATACCTTCTCAAATAAAACTTATGCATTTTTTTTAAAAGTACATTTTTTCTTTTTCTTTTTTTGGTAGGAGCTCGATATTGAATATCATGTATCTCTGTAATTTTAGATCTCGAAGGTCTGAAACTGCGTCCTATGGTAGCCCTATGAGTCTTATTTCCAACCCCACAAGTTTGATCGAGATTGGATTCTCCAATAAAGAGTTATGTCCAATCTCCCACGATGACCTGATTATAGACTAGTTCAGTAGAGCGAACTTGTATGAAGTGCCACGTGTCACTATATTGACCTTCGTCCCATGTAATAAAAGTTAAAAATAATAACCATGGTTGATGGGCACTTATTCCAAGTTGAATGTTGGGCAGACATCTTAGGGGGGTGTTCATTTGGTTGTTTATGGATAAGGAAATTGGCAAAGACAATGACTAAGGCTTTGGAAAAACAAAATGATATTTTTGGCAATTTATTTATGAAAATAATGGAAATTAGGAGAAAAATGAGGTGAAAGGTCAGAGGTTGCATGTGAGGAGGAAAATGAAGGAAAATAATGGAAAATGAAGAAAATAGAGTCCTAATTCATGAAAAGGCTTATGAGGATCAGTTGATAACCTTTTGTCAGTCCAGTTTTGGAGCTCTCTCTCTCTCTCTTGGACACTTAGATTTTTCTTGGAGCATTTTGGCATTGGATCAAGAAAGACAAAGAAGGCAAGAGGAAGCAAAGATCAAGTAGGGAAATGCAAGATTAAGCAACTATAACATGATTCTTTGTAGGTGTCAATTTGCATGTGTATTTTCCTTGCTAGATTTATGCATGTTATTGCATGTGGTTCTTTTGTTGTTGTGGAATGGGTTTGTCAGGTGTAACAATGTTTTCATCCTAGCCTTTCCATATCTAGATAACCATGGTGTGATAGGTTCTCATGTTTTGGCTGAGTTGGATTGCTTGATGGATTCAAACCTAAGTGAGGTGGATCTCCGAATGATAGAGCACACAACCTAGTGGTCCTTGAACCGAGTTGTGGATTATGGTAAAACCACTGGCCTAGTGACCTCTGATCCAGACTGTGGGTTGTTGTAAAGTCAATATTGTGTTGTATCGGTTGGCCTATGAATCATTTCCAGTGAATGGTAAGATATACGGTAAATCCAAGAGATGGTGTGCTCTCTGTTAGGCTTAGTAATCCCGAGTTTGGGATATGCAGTAAAGCCTGGAGAGTGGGTCTCCATTTAGGGCCTAGTGATCCAGGTTTGGATTCTGGTAAAACCTAAGAGACTAGGAGACAAGAAAATTCCTCATGGTGTAAGTGGAGACATCCGGTGGCATCCATGTTTGCTTGGCCTAGTTATCAGGTGGAGATCATGGAAAAGCCTATTATGATGTGTTCATAGTGTTGGTCTAGTGATCCGGGATGGATTACGATAAAGCCTGGTTTTTATTGATGAGGATGAGGTGGTTTAGCCTTTGTATGCCCTGGTTGGTTCTTTTGGTTTGAGTCCCACATTCATTCTTGGAAAACGACATAGCGTTGAATGGATGAAGAGAGACTTGGCTCAACCATTCTATGATCAGGTGGAACGTGGTAGTCCCATCTTCGGTTGGTTTTTGCATTCATTAATGAGAAATTGATTCCCTCGGTTTCCATGTGTAAATGTATTGGTCTATATATGTATTTCATGGATGATATATTTATGGTATTTCTGTTGTTACTATGATAGTTATATGTATGTTTTATGACAACAACCATATTTGACTCTCAGTTTACTTGTAAAGGAATTGAAAATGTACATATGACCTAATGGGTGATAATGCAACAAATGACATGAGGGAAAAATGGTTCTTAGCGATTTTCAAATAAGTATGAGATCCCTATACTTGTGATATGTTTGATGAAATGCCTATTAGGGATATGTTGAAAGCCTCGAAAATCGCTGCAACAACATGGGGGATGACCACCCGGTCCATACCTTAAAGAAACTCATTTTCCTTTTGGAATGGTGGTTCCAACTAGTTCAACTAGGTCCAATTATCTTCTCTCAATCTCCAATGACTTTAAAATATTACTTTCATTCACCAATGGAGAAGAGACATCAGATCAACCCTCTTGCTGATCAAGGAAGAAAGTGATCCTTAAGCTGATTTGGGGCTCAGCCAATCCACTACTAAAGTTTACCTATTTGGGAAGAGGACTTAAAAGAATGTAGAAATTTTCTGAGTAAATAGTTACTTAGAAATCAAAA